>WNNJ02002847.1:0-200703 GCA_012934845.2 Pomphorhynchus laevis | reverse complement strand
TATATATATATATATATATATATATATATATATATATATTAAAGGTTTGATTCAACTAGGACTAATTACACCTATATGCTTTTCTCTATATATATAATTTCATGCTTCTACACTGCAAGACGGCGTATCGTTTCGGCTTTGAGAAGCCTCATCCGTTGCAGCAATACAGTGTATACACATGAAAAGCATACTATATATAGATTAAAGCAGAAATAATTCACTATATGCTAATTGCATGAAGTAGCTTGCGCTTTCAAAGCCAATGCAATGCAGTGAATTCTTTTCAGTGTAATAGATATCAGTGTGATTACTAAATGACCAACATCATATATTACAAAAGAAATAGCACCGCCGCCTGGGATCCTCGCAGGACCAATAAATAAATTAAAGGATTAATTCAACAAGGACTGTCTATTACACCTATCTGCTTTTCTCTGTATATAGAGAATTTCATGCTTCTACACTGCAAGACGGCGTACCGTTTCGGCTTTGAGAAGCCTCATCTATTGCAGCAACACAGTGTATACACATGAAAAACATACTATATATCGATTAAAGCAGAAAGAATTCACTATATGTTAATTGCATGACGTAGCTTTTTCTTTCAAAGTCAATGCAATGCAGTGAATTCTTTTCAGTGTAATAGACATCAGCGGGATCAATAAATAACCAATATTACATATTACAAAAGAAAAAGCACCGCCGCTTTGGATCCTCGCAGGACCAATAAATAAATTAAACGTTTGATTCAACCAGGACTGTCTATTACATGTATCTGCTTTTCTTTATATATAGAGAATTTCATGCTACTACACTGCAAGACGGCGTACCGTGTCGGCTTTGAGAAGCCTCATCAGTTGCAGCAATACAGTGTATACACATGAAAAACATACTATATATAGATTAAAGCAGAAAGAATTTACTATATGCTAATTGCATGACGTAGCTTGCGCTTTTAAAGTTAATGCAATGCAGTGAATTCTTTTCAGTGTAATAGACACCATCGGGATCACTAAATGAGCAATATCATATATTACAAAAGAAAAAGCACCGCCGCCTTGGATCCTCGCAGGACCAATAAATAAATTAAAGGTTTGATTCACCAGGACTGTCTATTACACCTATCTGCTTTTCTCTATATATAGAGAATTTCATGCTTCTACACTGCAAGACGGCGTACCGTTTCGGCTTTGAGAAGATCACAGTGTAATCACATGAAAAACATACTATATATAGATTAAAGCAGAAAGAATTCACTATATGCTAATTGCATGACGTAGCTTGCGCTTTCAAAGTCAATGCAATGCAGTGAATTCTTTTCAGTGTAATAGACATTAGCGGGATCACTAAATGACCAATATCAAATATTACAAAAGAAAAAGCACCGCCGCCTGGGATCCTCGCAGGACCAATAAATAAATTAAAGGTTTGATTCAACCAGGACTGTCTAGTACACCAATCTGCTTTTCTCTATGTATAGAGAATTTCATGCTTCTACACTGCAAGACGGTGTACCGTTTCGGCTTTGAGTAGCCTCATCAGTAGCAGCAATACAATGTATACACATGTAAAACATACTATATATAAATTTAAGCAGAAAGAATTCACTATATGTTAATTGCATGACGTAGCTTTTTCTTTCAAAGTCAATGCAATGCAGTGAATTCTTTTCAGTGTAATAGACATCAGCGGGATCAATAAATAACCAATATTACATATTACAAAAGAAAAAGCACCGCCGCTTTGGATCCTCGCAGGACCAATAAATAAATTAAACGTTTGATTCAACCAGGACTGTCTATTACATGTATCTGCTTTTCTTTATATATAGAGAATTTCATGCTACTACACTGCAAGACGGCGTACCGTGTCGGCTTTGAGAAGCCTCATCAGTTGCAGCAATACAGTGTATACACATGAAAAACATACTATATATAGATTAAAGCAGAAAGAATTCACTATAAGCTAATTGCATGACGTAGCTTGCGCTTTCAAAGTCAATGCAATATATTGAATTCTTTTCAGTGTAATAGACATCAGCGTGATCACTAAATGACCAATATCATATATTACAAAAGAAAAAGCCCCGCCGCCTTTGATCCTCGCAGGACCAATATATAAATTAGAGGTTCTGTTCAACCAGGACTGTCTATTACACCTATCTGCTTATCTCTTTATTAGAGAATTTCATGCTTCTACACAGCAAGACGGCGTACTGTTTCGGCTTTGAGAAGCCTCATCAGTTGCAGCAATACAGTGTATACACATGAAAAACATACTATATATAGATTAAAGCAGAAAGAATTCACTATATGCTAATTACATGACGTAGCTTGCGCTTTCAAAGTCAATGCAATGCAGTAAAATCTTTTCAGTTTAATAGACATCAGCAGGATCACTAAATGACTAATATCATATATTACAAGAAAAAGCACCGCCGCCTTTGATCCTCGCAGGACCAATAAATAAATTAAAGGTTTGATTCAACCAGGACTGTCTAGTACACCTATCTGCTTTTCTCTATGTATAGAGAATTTCATGCTTCTACACTGCAAGCCGGCGTACCGTTTCGGCTTTGAGAAGCCTCATCAGTTGCAGCAATACAGTGTATACACATGAAAAACATACTATATATAGATTAAAGCAGAAAGAATTCACTATATGCTAATTGCACGACGTAGCTTGCGGTTTCAAAGTCAATGCAATGCAGTGAATTTTTTTCAGTGTAATAGATATATATATATATATATATATATATATATATATATATATATATTTATAACATCTTAAATGCCGTATCGCTATGCAATCCGGAAGCAGGCTGCAAAAATATTTATATATTATAGAGCCGAATCACTTTCGTGATCGCCTGTAGACTTGAAAGTCGTGTTTTAATAATCATCCTTGTGATAAACCCTTATAAACTGTTGTGGAGGATCTCTGAATACTTTTAAAATCTGGACCCTACTGATAAAGCTTAATAAGCATAAACCGGTCTAGGGATTTGATTGCTGTTGGACTGTGATGGTTTCCAATACTAAGTAACGTGTGTTTCCCCCGTATACTTATTAGTAACAGCTATAATGCCGAATCGCTTTGCGATTCGGGGGCAGGCTGCAAAAATATTTATATAATATACTGCCGAACAGCTTTTGTGATCGCCTGTGAACTTGAAGGTCGTGTTGTAATAATCATCCTTGTGACAAACCCTTATAAACTGGTAGTGGAGAATCTCTGAACACTCTTAAAATCTGTATCGTACTGATGAAGCTCAACAAGCAGAAAGCGGTCTAGGGATTTGATTGCTGATGGACTGTGATGGTTTCCAATACCCAGTTATGTTCGTTTTTCCCGTTTACTTATTAGTAACAACTATAATGCCGGATCTCTTTGCGATCCAGGAGCAGGCTGCAAAAATATTTATATAATATACTGCTGAATCACTTATGTGATCGCCTGTGGACTTGAAGGTCGTGGTGTTATAATCATTTGTGTGTTGAACCCTTATAAACTGTGGTTGAGGATTTTTGAACACTCTTTAAATCTAAACCCTACTGATGAAGATCAATAAGCAGATTCCGGACTAGGGATTTGATTGCTGATGGACTGTGATGGTTTTCAATACCCAGTTATGTCCGTTTTCCCCGTTTACTTATGAGTAACAACTAAAATGCCGTATCGCTCTGCGATCAGGGGGCAAACTGCAAAAATATTTTTATAATATACTGCCGAATAGTTTTTGTGATCGACTGTGGACTTGAAGGTCGTGTTGTGATAATCATCCTTGTGATAAATTCTTAAAAACTGTGGTGGAGAATCTCTGAACACTCTTAAAATCTAAACCTTACTGATGAAGCTCAATAAGCAGAAACCGGTCTAGGGATTTGATTGCTGATAGACTGTGATGGTTTCCAATACCCAGTTATGTCCGTTTCCCGCGTTCACATATTAATAACAACTTTAATGCTGTATAGCTGGGCGATCCGGGGACAGGCTGTGCATATATATATATATATATATATATATATATATATATATATATATATATATATATATATATATATATATATATATATAATATAGCAATTTGTTGTTACACCTGCCCTGGACACACACTGATGTACTCAAAAATATATCACTAATATATCACGGCATTCTATCTATCCTCATAATAACTTCTATAATCATCTATAGGCACCTTAACACACGCTTAAACAGTATTTTAAGCTCGAAAAACAGAACTACCCTTAATCTGAATCATCGGAGGGAATTTAGCATAAGCTCTGTGCATGGAAGTGACTATTACAGTTCAACAATGCATCAGGCACTAAATTATTTAAATAGAAATGCTGTTTAACAGGGACACTTAAAAGTGTGCAAATATATAAAATATTATTTGTTGCAACACCTGCCCTGGGATATATATACATATATATACATAAATACATATATATGTATTTAAACACATATATATCATGCCCTGGGACACACAATGTTGTTCTCGTAAATAATTCACTATGTTTTCCTCATTATGAGGCATAAACACTACGCAGCATTCTATACTCATTAGATCAAGAAATAGAACCGAATTATTCTCGCAATATTCAAAGTCGCAAAGTATGCCCAGTCATCCTATGTGTGACGACAAACTTCAACAACGGTATACGCGTTTCACTCTAACGGAGCTCATCAGTACCGTGACTTTAATAATCATCCATAGGCACATTAACACGCGCTTAAACAATGTATAAAGCTCGAACAACAGAACTACCCTTAATCTGAATCATCAGAGTAAATTTAGCATAAGCTCTGCGCATGGCAGTGCGTATTGCGGTTTAACCATGTATCAGCCACCAAATTCCTTATAATAGAAATGCTGTTTTAAAGGGACACTTTAAAGTGTACAAATATATATAATATAATTTGTTGTTACAACTGCCCTGGGACACACAATGGTGTACTTGTAAATAAATCACTATGGTTTCCTCATGAAGAGGCATAACAACCAGGCAGCATTCTCTATATCATCAACAGATCAAGAAATAGAACCGAATTATTCTTGCATTATTCAAACTCGCTACGTATGCTTAGTCATCCGATGTGTGACGAAACTTCAACATCGGTATACGTGTTTCGCTCTAACGGAGCTCATCAGTACCGTGACTTTAATAGACATCAATAGGCACCTTAACACACGCTTAAACAATGTTTTAAGCTCGAAAAACAGAACTACCCTTAATCTGAATCACATGAGGCAATTAAGCATAAGCTCTTTGCTCGCGGTTTCTGCTTATTGAGCTACATCAGTAGGGTCCAGATTTAAAGACTGTTCAGAGATCCTCCACTACAGTTTATAAGGGTTCATCACAATGATGATTTTTACAACACGACCTTCAAGTCCATATGCGATCACAAAAGTGATTCGGCAGTATATTATTTAAATATTTTTGCAACCTGACACCAGATGGCAGAGCGATACGGCATTATAGTTGTTACTAATAAGTAAACATGGGAAACGGATATATATATATATATATATATATATATATATATATATATATATATATATATATATACCGTATTCGACATAAGACATGCTGTATCCATTAATGATCCAACGAGTGCAGCGGCAATTCCGGAACAACCTCTGACTAGTGTTTAAGGATGGTCCGCACAGCAATTCGATCTGGTTAAGAGCGTAAGCATCAGACAATTAAGCAAAGTGACGAAAACGCCTTTCTTCACAATGTCACACATGCAACCGAACGGCCAGTGAGTACTTCATTCTGCTGATGAATGTTACCGGGTACTAATTGTTCGTCTAGAAGTGACGTGGTGAATCAAAATCCAGTCAAACAAGCAACACTATTTTGTATACATGTGGTATTTCGAAAGAAATCCTTGACCATTGTCTACTAACCGCATCCGTGCACTACTATTATACGTGTCGTATTCATTAAGGATCCAAGAGTGCAGCGACAATTCAGCAACAACATCTGCCTAGTGTTAAAGGATGGTTTGCACAGCAATTCGATCTGGTTAAGAGCGTAAGCCTCAGACAATTAAGCAAAGTGTCGGGAAAGCCTTTATTTACAATGTCACACAGGCAACCGAATACGACCAATGAGTACTTCATTCTACTGATGAGTGTTGCCGGGTACTCATTGGTCGTCTAGAAGTGACATGGTGACTGAGAGTCGTGAATCAAAGTCTAGTCTAACAAGCAACACCATTATATATAATTAAAATTTATTCTATATAATATATAAAATAATAATATTTATATAATTATATTTAATATATATTATATTGTGAGTTTTTTTGTTTGAAAAATATCCAATAAACAAGTATTGAAACTTTAAAATAAAAGTAAGTGTACTGTCTTGTGCCTATTTCAAATACAACCATAATAATAAATAATATATACAGTAACTTACGAAAATTTGATCATCTGGTTGTTATTGTTAGTCTGCATTGCAAATTGTAGGATTTAAGAGCTAACGCCACCCACAAATTCAGCTAAATTCGGAAATGCATTTTTACAAAGTCATAGAGGCAGCCGAAACGGCGTGTGATAGTTCATCTAACTGGCGATGGCTGCCGCCTATCACATGACCGTCTAAGAGTGACAACAAGTTGCGGGCTGAAGAATATGCTCGATTTAAAAACTTACGTATATATGCAGATGTTAAACAGCATTTCTATTAAAAGGAATTTAGTGTATGACGCATGGTTAAACTGCAAATACGCACTGGCATACAAAGAGTTTATGCTAAATTCTATCTGATAATTCAGATAAAGGGTAGTTCTGCCCTTCGAGCTTTAGACATTGTTTAAGCGTGTGTTAAGGTGCCTATGGTTGATTATTAAAGTCACGGTAATGATGAGCTCCGTTAGAGCGAAACGCGTATACCGTTGTTAAAGTTTGTCATCACACATAGGTTGACTGGGCATATGTAGCGACTTTGAATATTGCGAGAATAATTCGGTTCTATTTCTTGATCTGATGAGGATATATATAATGCTGGCTGGTGTTTATGCCTCATCATGAGAAAGACATAGTGAATTATTTACGAGACCACCATTGTGTGTCCCAGGGGAGGTGTAACAACAAATTATATTTTATATATTTGCACAATTTAAAGTGTCCATGTTAAACAGCATTTCTGATAAAAAGAATTTAGTGCCTGATGCATGGTTAAACTGTAATAGTCACTGCCATGCACAGATCTAATGCTAAATTCTCTCCGATGATTCAGATTAAGGGTATTTCTGTTTTTCGAGCTTAAAGCACTGTTAAAGAATGTGTTAAGGTGCCTATAGATGATTATAAAAGTCACGGTACTGATGAGCTCCGTTAGAGCGAAACGCGTATACCGTTGTGAAGTTTGTCGTCACACATAGGTTGACAGGGCATATGTAGCGACTTTGAATATTGCGAGAATAATTCGGTTCTATTTCTTGATCTGATGAGGATATATAGAATGCTGCCTGGTGTTTATGCCTCATCATGAGGAAAACATAGTGATTTATTTACGAGTACACCATTGTGTGTCCCAGGGCAGGTGTAAAAACAAATTATATTATATATATTTGTACACTTTAAAGTTGTTCCTGTTAAGCAGCATTTATATTAAAAGGAATTTAGTGCCTGATGCATGGTTAAACTGTAATATTCACTGCCATGCATAGATCTTATGCCAAATTCTCTCCGATGATTCAGATTAAGGGTAGTTCTGTTTTTCGAGCATTAAACACTATTTAAGCGTGTGTTAAGATGCCTATAGATGATTATCGAAGTCACGGTACTGATGAGCTCCGTAAGAGCAAATCGCGAATACCGTTGTGAAGTTTGTCGTCAGACATATGATGACTGGGCATACGTAGCGACTTTGAATAATGCAAGAATAATTCGGTTCTATTTCTTAGTCTGATGAGGATATATAGAATGCTGCCTGGTGTTTATGCCTCTTCATGAGGAAAACATAGTGATATATATATATATATATATATATATATATATATATATATATATATATATATATATAAGTTGCTACAAAACTGGACTTCGATCATCAGCTCCATCAGTCTAATGTATCACTCCGAGACGCCCCAAACCACCCAGCACTCATCGTCAGTCGGATGAAGTAGTTAGGGTGCGTTTCGACTGCTTTTGTGATAACTATAAAGACACCAGCAATTCTTCACGATGCTAAACAAAACTCAGGTGCAGAAAGCGTTTTTACTGGCTTGTTGCGTGTGTAGACCTTCTAGTTATTCTTTATATGCACAAATGCGTATCCGTTGGTTACGAGGGCACTGAATTTCTCACAGGATTCCGAAAGGAATACGTTTTTTATAAATTGGTAATGCGAAAAATCGCTTGTAACTGTGGTCCAGGAGCCTAAACAGGCTACTATTGATTTTAAATCCATATGAGTTGCTACAAAACTGGACTTCGATCATCAGCTCCATCAGCCTAATATATCACTTCGAGACGCCCCAAACCACCCAGCAGTCATCTTCAGTCAGATGAATCGTCTCGGAGTGATACATTAGGCTGATGGAGCTGATGATCGAAGTCCAGTTTTGTAGCAACTCATATGGATTTAAAATCAACAGTAGCCTGTTTAGGCTCCAGGACCACAGTTACAAGCGATTTTTCGCATTACCAATTTAAAAAACGTATTCCTTTCGGAATCCTGTGAGAAATTCAGTGCCCTCGTAACCAACGGATACGCATTTGTGCATATAAAGAATAACTAGAAGGTCGACAAACGCAACAAGCCAGTAAAAACGCTTTCTGCACCTGAGTTTTGTTTAGCATCGTGAGGAATTGCTGGTGTCTTTATAGTTATCACAAAAGCAGTCGAAACGCACCCTAACCACTTCATCCGACTGACGATGACTGCTGGGTGGTTTGGGGCGTCTCGGAGTGATATATTAGACTGATGAAGCTGATGATCGAAGTCCAGTTTTGTAGCAACTCATATGGATTTAAAATCAATAGTAGCCTGTTTAGGCTCCTGGACCACAGTTAAAAGCGATTTTTCGCATTACCAATTTACAAAAAACCGTATTCCTTCCTGAATCCTATGAGAAATTCAGTGCCCTCGCAACCAACGGATACGCATTTGTGCATATAAAGAATAACTAGAAGGGCTACACACGCAACAAGCCAGTAAAAACGCTTTCTGCACCTGAGTTTTGTTTAGCATCGTGAGGAATTGCTGGTGTCTTTATAGTTATCACAAAAGCAGTCGAAACGCACCCTAACCACTTCATCCGACTGACGATGACTGCTGGGTGGTTTGGGGCGGCTCGGAGTGATACATTAGACTGATGGAGCTGATGATCGAAGTCCAGTTTTGTAGCAATTCATATGGATTTAAAATCAATAGTAGCCTGTTTAGGCTCCTGGACCACAGTTACAAGCGATTTTTCGCATTACCAATTTATAAAAAACGTATTCCTTTCGGAATCCTGTGAGAAATTCAGTGCCCTCGTAACCAACGGATACGTATTTGTGCATATAAAGAATAACTAGAAGGTCTACACACGCAACAAGCCACTAAAAACGCTTTCTGCACCTGAGTTTTGTTTAGCATCGTGAGGAATTGCTGGTGTCTTTATAGTTATCACAAAAGCAGTCGAAACGAACCCTAACCACTTCATCTAACTGACGTTGACTGATGGGTGGTTTGGGGCGTCTCGGAGTGATACATTAGACTGATGGAGCTGATGATCGAAGTCCAGTTTTGTAGCAACTCATATGGATTTAAAATCAATAGTAGCCTGTTTAGGCACCTGGACCACAGTTACAAGCGATTTTTCGCATTACCAATTTATTAAAAACGTATTCCTTTCGGAATCCTGTGAGAAATTCAGTGCCCTCGTAATTAACGGATACGCATTTGTGCATATAAAGAATAACTAGAAGGTCTACACACGCAACATGCCAGTAAAAACGCTTTTTGCACCTGAGTTTTGTTTAGCATCGTGAGGCATTGCTAGGTGTCTTTATAGTTATCACAAAAGCAGTCGAAACGCACCCTAACCACTTCATCCGACTGACGATGACTGCTGGGTGGTTTGGGGCGTCTCGGAGTGATACATTAGACTGATGGAGCTGATGATCGAAGTCCATTTTTGTAGCAACTCATATGGATTTAAAATCAATAGTAGCCTGTTTAGGCTCCTGGACCACAGTTACAAGCGATTTTTCGCATAAGCAATTTATAAAAAACGTATTCCTTTCGGAATCCTGTGAGAAATTCAGTGCCCTCGTAACCAACGGATACGCATTTGTGCATATAAAGAATAACTAGAAGGTCTACACACGCAACAAGCCACTAAAAACGCTTTCTGCACCTGAGTTTTGTTTAGCATCGTGAGGAATTGCTGGTGTCTTTATAGTTATCACAAAAGCAGTAGAAACGCACCCTAACCACTTCATCCGACTGACGATGACTGCTGGGAGGTTTGGGGCGTCTCGGAGTGATACATTAGACTGATGGAGCTGATGATCGAAGTCCAGTTTTGTAGCAACTCATATGGATTTAAAATCAATAGTAGCCTGTTTAGGCTCCTGGACCACAGTTACAAGCGATTTTTCGCATTACCAATTTACAAAAAACCGTATTCCTTACTGAATCCTGTGAGAAATTCAGTGCCCTCGCAACCAACGGATACGCATTTGTGCATATAAAGAATAACTAGAAGGGCTACACACGCAACAAGCCAGTAAAAACGCTTTCTGCACCTGAGTTTTGTTTAGCATCGTGAGGAATTGCTGGTGTCTTTATAGTTATCACAAAAGCAGTCGAAACGCACCCTAACCACTTCATCCGACTGACGATGACTGCTGGGTGGTTTGGGGCGGCTCGGAGTGATACATTAGACTGATGGAGCTGATGATCGAAGTCCAGTTTTGTAGAAATTCATATGGATTTAAAATCAATAGTAGCCTGTTTAGGCTCCTGGACCACAGTTACAAGCGATTTTTCGCATTACCAATTTATAAAAAACGTATTCCTTTCGGAATCCTGTGAGAAATTCAGTGCCCTCGTAACCAACGGATACGTATTTGTGCATATAAAGAATAACTAGAAGGTCTACACACGCAACAAGCCACTAAAAACGCTTTCTGCACCTGAGTTTTGTTTAGCATCGTGAGGAATTGCTGGTGTCTTTATAGTTATCACAAAAGCAGTCGAAACGAACCCTAACCACTTCATCTAACTGACGTTGACTGATGGGTGGTTTGGGGCGTCTCGGAGTGATACATTAGACTGATGGAGCTGATGATCGAAGTCCAGTTTTGTAGCAACTCATATGGATTTAAAATCAATAGTAGCCTGTTTAGGCACCTGGACCACAGTTACAAGCGATTTTTCGCATTACCAATTTATAAAAAACGTATTCCTTTCGGAATCCTGTGAGAAATTCAGTGCCCTCGTAACCCACGGATACGCATTTGTGCATATAAAGAATAACTAGAAGGTCTACACACGCAACATGCCAGTAAAAACGCTTTTTGCACCTGAGTTATGTTTAGCATCGTGAGGCATTGCTGGTGTCTTTATAGTTATCACAAAATCAGTAGAAACGCACACTAACCACTTCATCCGACTGACGATGACTGCTGGGTGGTTTGGGGCGTCTCGGAGTGATACATTAGACTGATGGAGCTGATGATCGAAGTCCAGTTTTGTAGCAACTCATATGGATTTAAAATCAATAGTAGCCTGTTTAGGCTCCTGGACCACAGTTACAAGCGATTTTTCGCATTACCAATTTACAAAAAACCGTATTCCTTCCTGAATCCTGTGAGAAATTCAGTGCCCTCGCAACCCACGGATACGCATTTGTGCATATAAAGAATAACTAGAAGGGCTACACACGCAACAAGCCAGTAAAAACGCTTTCTGCACCTGAGTTTTGTTTAGCATCGTGAGGAATTGCTGGTGTCTTTATAGTTATCACAAAAGCAGTCGAAACGCACCCTAACCACTTCATCCGACTGACGATGACTGCTGGGTGGTTTGGGGCGTCTCGGAGTGATACATTAGACTGATGAAGCTGATGATCGAAGTCCAGTTTTGTAGCAATTCATATGGATTTAAAATCAATAGTAGCCTGTTTAGGCACCTGGACCACAGTTACAAGCGATTTTTCGCATTACCAATTTATAAAAAACGTATTCCTTTCGGAATCCTGTGAGAAATTCAGTGCCCTCGTAACCAACGGATACGTATTTGTGCATATAAAGAATAACTAGAAGGTCTACACACGCAACAAGCCACTAAAAACGCTTTCTGCACCTGAGTTTTGTTTAGCATCGTGAGGAATTGCTGGTGTCTTTATAGTTATCACAAAAGCAGTCGAAACGAACCCTAACCACTTCATCTAACTGACGTTGACTGATGGGTGGTTTGGGGCGTCTCGGAGTGATACATTAGACTGATGGAGCTGATGATCGAAGTCAGGTTTGGAGCAACTCATATGGATTTAAAATCAATAGTAGCCTGTTTAGGCACCTGGACCACAGTTACAAGCGATTTTTCGCATTACCAATTTATAAAAAACGTATTCCTTTCGGAATCCTGTGAGAAATTCAGTGCCCTCGTAACCAACGGATACGCATTTGTGCATATAAAGAATAACTAGAAGGTCTACACACGCAACATGCCAGTAAAAACGCTTTTTGCACCTGAGTTTTGTTTAGCATCGTGAGGCATTGCTGGTGTCTTTATAGTTATCACAAAAGCAGTCGAAACGCACCCTAACCACTTCATCCGACTGACGATGACTGCTGGGTGGTTCGGGGCGTCTCGAAGTGATACATTAGACTGATGGAGCTGATGATCGAAGTCCATTTTTGTAGCAACTCATATGGATTTAAAATCAATAGTAGCCTGTTTAGGCTCCTGGACCACAGTTACAAGCGATTTTTCGCACTACCAATTTATAAAAAACGTATTCCTTTCGGAATCCTGTGAGAAATTCAGTGCCCTCGTAACCCACGGATACGCATTTGTGCATATAAAGAATAACTAGAAGGTCTACACACGCAACATGCCAGTAAAAACGCTTTTTGCACCTGAGTTTTGTTTAGCATCGTGAGGCATTGCTGGTGTCTTTATAGTTATCACAAAAGCAGTCGAAACGCACCCTAACCACTTCATCCGACTGACGATGACTGCTGGGTGGTTTGGGGCGTCTCGGAGTGATACATAAGACTGATGGAGCTGATGATCGAAGTCCAGTTTTGTAGCAACTCATATGGATTTAAAATCAATAGTAGCCTGTTTAGGCTCCTGGACCACAGTTACAAGCGATTTTTCGCATTACCAATTTATAAAAAAACGTATTCCTTTCGGAATCCTGTGAGAAATTCAGTGCCCTCGTAACCAACGGATACGCATTTGTGCATATAAAGAATAACTAGAAGGTCTACACACGCAACATGCCAGTAAAAACGCTTTTTGCACCTGAGTTTTGTTTAGCATCGTGAGGCATTGCTGGTGTCTTTATAGTTATCACAAAAGCAGTAGAAACGCACCCTAACCACTTCATCCGACTGACGATGACTGCTGGGTGGTTTGGGGCGTCTCGGAGTGATACATTAGACTGATGGAGCTGATGATCGAAGTCCAGTTTTGTAGCAACTCATATGGATTTAAAATCAATAGTAGCCTGTTTAGGCTCCTGGACCACAGTTACAAGCGATTTTTCGCATTACCAATTTACAAAAAACCGTATTCCTTCCTGAATCCTGTGAGAAATTCAGTGCCCTCGCAACCCACGGATACGCATTTGTGCATATAAAGAATAACTAGAAGGGCAACACACGCAACAAGCCAGTAAAAAAGCTTTCTGCACCTGAGTTTTGTTTAGCATCGTGAGGAATTGCTGGTGTCTTTATAGTTATCACAAAAGCAGTCGAAACGCACCCTAACCACTTCATCCGACTGACGATGACTGCTGGGTGGTTTGGGGCGGCTCGGAGTGATACATTAGACTGATGGAGCTGATGATCGAAGTCCAGTTTTGTAGCAATTCATATGGATTTAAAATCAATAGTAGCCTGTTTAGGCTCCTGGACCACAGTTACAAGCGATTTTTCGCATTACCAATTTATAAAAAACGTATTCCTTTCGGAATCCTGTGAGAAATTCAGTGCCCTCGTAACCAACGGATACGCATTTGTGCATATAAAGAATAACTAGAAGGTCTACACACGCAACAAGCCAGTAAAAACGCTTTCTGCACCTGAGTTTTGTTTAGCATCGTGAGGAATTGCTGGTGTCTTTATAGTTATCACAAAAGCAGTCGAAACGCACCCTAACCACTTCATCCGACTGACGATGACTGCTGGGTGGTTTGGGGCGTCTCGGAGTGATACATTAGACTGATGGAGCTGATGATCGAAGTCCAGTTTTGTAGCAACTCATATGGATTTAAAATCAATAGTAGCCTGTTTAGGCTCCTGGACCACAGTTACAAGCGATTTTTCGCATTACCAATTTATAAAAAACGTATTCCTTTCGGAATCCTGTGAGAAATTCAGTGCCCTCGTAACCAACGGATACGCATTTGTGCATATAAAGAATAACTAGAAGGTCTACACACGCAACAAGCCAGTAAAAACGCTTTCTGCACCTGAGTTTTGTTTAGCATCGTGAGGAATTGCTGGTGTCTTTATAGTTATCACAAAAGCAGTCGAAACGCACCCTAACCACTTCATCCGACTGACGATGACTGCTGGGTGGTTTGGGGCGTCTCGGAGTGATACATTAGACTGATGGAGCTGATGATCGAAGTCCAGTTTTGTAGCAACTCATATGGATTTAAAATCAATAGTAGCCTGTTTAGGCTCCTGGACCACAGTTACAAGCGATTTTTCGCATTACCAATTTATAAAAAACGTATTCCTTTCGGAATCCTGTGAGAAATTCAGTGCCCTCGTAACCAACGGATACGCATTTGTGCATATAAAGAATAACTAGAAGGTCTACACACGCAACAAGCCAGTAAAAACGCTTTCTGCACCTGAGTTTTGTTTAGCATCGTGAGGAATTGCTGGTGTCTTTATAGTTATCACAAAAGCAGTCGAAACGCACCCTAACCACTTCATCCGACTGACGATGACTGCTGGGTGGTTTGGGGCGTCTCGGAGTGATACATTAGACTGATGGAGCTGATGATCGAAGTCCAGTTTTGTAGCAACTCATATGGATTTAAAATCAATAGTAGCCTGTTTAGGCTCCTGGACCACAGTTACAAGCGATTTTTCGCATTACCAATTTATAAAAAACGTATTCCTTTCGGAATCCTGTGAGAAATTCAGTGCCCTCGTAACCAACGGATACGCATTTGTGCATATAAAGAATAACTAGAAGGTCTACACACGCAACAAGCCAGTAAAAACGCTTTCTGCACCTGAGTTTTGTTTAGCATCGTGAGGAATTGCTGGTGTCTTTATAGTTATCACAAAAGCAGTCGAAACGCACCCTAACCACTTCATCCGACTGACGATGACTGCTGGGTGGTTTGGGGCGTCTCGGAGTGATACATTAGACTGATGGAGCTGATGATCGAAGTCCAGTTTTGTAGCAACTCATATGGATTTAAAATCAATAGTAGCCTGTTTAGGCTCCTGGACCACAGTTACAAGCGATTTTTCGCATTACCAATTTATAAAAAACGTATTCCTTTCGGAATCCTGTGAGAAATTCAGTGCCCTCGTAACCAACGGATACGCATTTGTGCATATAAAGAATAACTAGAAGGTCTACACACGCAACAAGCCAGTAAAAACGCTTTCTGCACCTGAGTTTTGTTTAGCATCGTGAGGAATTGCTGGTGTCTTTATAGTTATCACAAAAGCAGTCGAAACGCACCCTAACCACTTCATCCGACTGACGATGACTGCTGGGTGGTTTGGGGCGTCTCGGAGTGATACATTAGACTGATGGAGCTGATGATCGAAGTCCAGTTTTGTAGCAACTCATATGGATTTAAAATCAATAGTAGCCTGTTTAGGCTCCTGGACCACAGTTACAAGCGATTTTTCGCATTACCAATTTATAAAAAACGTATTCCTTTCGGAATCCTGTGAGAAATTCAGTGCCCTCGTAACCAACGGATACGCATTTGTGCATATAAAGAATAACTAGAAGGTCTACACACGCAACAAGCCAGTAAAAACGCTTTCTGCACCTGAGTTTTGTTTAGCATCGTGAGGAATTGCTGGTGTCTTTATAGTTATCACAAAAGCAGTCGAAACGCACCCTAACCACTTCATCCGACTGACGATGACTGCTGGGTGGTTTGGGGCGTCTCGGAGTGATACATTAGACTGATGGAGCTGATGATCGAAGTCCAGTTTTGTAGCAACTCATATGGATTTAAAATCAATAGTAGCCTGTTTAGGCTCCTGGACCACAGTTACAAGCGATTTTTCGCATTACCAATTTATAAAAAACGTATTCCTTTCGGAATCCTGTGAGAAATTCAGTGCCCTCGTAACCAACGGATACGCATTTGTGCATATAAAGAATAACTAGAAGGTCTACACACGCAACAAGCCAGTAAAAACGCTTTCTGCACCTGAGTTTTGTTTAGCATCGTGAGGAATTGCTGGTGTCTTTATAGTTATCACAAAAGCAGTCGAAACGCACCCTAACCACTTCATCCGACTGACGATGACTGCTGGGTGGTTTGGGGCGTCTCGGAGTGATACATTAGACTGATGGAGCTGATGATCGAAGTCCAGTTTTGTAGCAACTCATATGGATTTAAAATCAATAGTAGCCTGTTTAGGCTCCTGGACCACAGTTACAAGCGATTTTTCGCATTACCAATTTATAAAAACGTATTCCTTTCGGAATCCTGTGAGAAATTCAGTGCCCTCGTAACCCAACGGATACGCATTTGTGCATATAAAGAATAACTAGAAGGTCTACACACGCAACAAGCCAGTAAAAACGCTTTCTGCACCTGAGTTTTGTTTAGCATCGTGAGGAATTGCTGGTGTCTTTATAGTTATCACAAAAGCAGTCGAAACGCACCCTAACCACTTCATCCGACTGACGATGACTGCTGGGTGGTTTGGGGCGTCTCGGAGTGATACATTAGACTGATGGAGCTGATGATCGAAGTCCAGTTTTGTAGCAACTCATATGGATTTAAAATCAATAGTAGCCTGTTTAGGCTCCTGGACCACAGTTACAAGCGATTTTTCGCATTACCAATTTATAAAAAACGTATTCCTTTCGGAATCCTGTGAGAAATTCAGTGCCCTCGTAACCAACGGATACGCATTTGTGCATATAAAGAATAACTAGAAGGTCTACACACGCAACAAGCCACTAAAAACGCTTTCTGCACCTGAGTTTTGTTTAGCATCGTGAGGAATTGCTGGTGTCTTTATAGTTATCACAAAAGCAGTCGAAACGCACCCTAACCACTTCATCCAACTGACGATGACTGCTGGGTGGTTTGGGGCGTCTCGGAGTGATACATTAGACTGATGGAGCTGATGATCGAAGTCCAGTTTTGTAGCAACTCATATGGATTTAAAATCAATAGTAGCCTGTTTAGGCACCTGGACCACAGTTACAAGCGATTTTTCGCATTACCAATTTATAAAAAACGTATTCCTTTCGGAATCCTGTGAGAAATTCAGTGCCCTCGTAACCAACGGATACGCATTTGTGCATATAAAGAATAACTAGAAGGTCTACACACGCAACATGCCAGTAAAAACGCTTTTTGCACCTGAGTTTTGTTTAGCATCGTGAGGCATTGCTGGTGTCTTTATAGTTATCACAAAAGCAGTCGAAACGCACCCTAACCACTTCATCCGACTGACGATGACTGCTGGGTGGTTTAGGGGCGTCTCGGAGTGATACATTAGACTGATGGAGCTGATGATCGAAGTCCATTTTTGTAGCAACTCATATGGATTTAAAATCAATAGTAGCCTGTTTAGGCTCCTGGACCACAGTTACAAGCGATTTTTCGCATTACCAATTTATAAAAAACGTATTCCTTTCGGAATCCTGTGAGAAATTCAGTGCCCTCGTAACCAACGGATACGCATTTGTGCATATAAAGAATAACTAGAAGGTCTACACACGCAACAATGCCAGTAAAAACGCTTTTTGCACCTGAGTTTTGTTTAGCATCGTGAGGAATTGCTGGTGTCTTTATAGTTATCACAAAAGCAGTCGAAACGCACCCTAACCACTTCATCCGACTGACGATGACTGCTGGGTGGTTTGGGGCGTCTCGGAGTGATACATTAGACTGATGGAGCTGATGATCGAAGTCCAGTTTTGTAGCAACTCATATGGATTTAAAATCAATAGTAGCCTGTTTAGGCTCCTGGACCACAGTTACAAGCGATTTTTCGCATTACCAATTTACAAAAAACCGTATTCCTTCCTGAATCCTGTGAGAAATTCAGTGCCCTCGCAACCAACGGATACGCATTTGTGCATATAAAGAATAACTAGAAGGGCTACACACGCAACAAGCCAGTAAAAACGCTTTCTGCACCTGAGTTTTGTTTAGCATCGTGAGGAATTGCTGGTGTCTTTATAGTTATCACAAAAGCAGTCGAAACGCACCCTAACCACTTCATCCGACTGACGATGACTGCTGGGTGGTTTGGGGCGGCTCGGAGTGATACATTAGACTGATGGAGCTGATGATCGAAGTCCAGTTTTGTAGCAATTCATATGGATTTAAAATCAATAGTAGCCTGTTTAGGCTCCTGGACCACAGTTACAAGCGATTTTTCGCATTACCAATTTATAAAAAACGTATTCCTTTCGGAATCCTGTGAGACATTCAGTGCCCTCGTAACCAACGGATACGTATTTGTGCATATAAAGAATAACTAGAAGGTCTACACACGCAACAAGCCACTAAAAACGCTTTCTGCACCTGAGTTTTGTTTAGCATCGTGAGGAATTGCTGGTGTCTTTATAGTTATCACAAAAGCAGTCGAAACGAACCCTAACCACTTCATCTAACTGACGTTGACTGATGGGTGGTTTGGGGCGTCTCGGAGTGATACATAAGACTGATGGAGCTGATGATCGAAGTCCATTTTTGTAGCAACTCATATGGATTTAAAATCAATAGTAGCCTGTTTAGGCACCTGGACCACAGTTACAAGCGATTTTTCGCATTACCAATTTATAAAAAACGTATTCCTTTCGGAATCCTGTGAGAAATTCAGTGCCCTCGTAACCAACGGATACGCATTTGTGCAGATAAAGAATACTAGAAGGTCTACACACGCAACATGCCAGTAAAAACGCTTTTTGCACCTGAGTTTTGTTTAGCATCGTGAGGAATTGCTGGTGTCTTTATAGTTATCACAAAAGCAGTCGAAACGCACCCTAACCACTTCATCCGACTGACGATGACTGCTGGGTGGTTTGGGGCGTCTCGGAGTGATACATTAGACTGATGGAGCTGATGATCGAAGTCCATTTTTGTAGCAACTCATATGGATTTAAAATCAATAGTAGCCTGTTTAGGCTCCTGGACCACAGTTACAAGCGATTTTTCGCATAAGCAATTTATAAAAAACGTATTCCTTTCGGAATCCTGTGAGAAATTCAGTGCCCTCGTAACCAACGGATACGCATTTGTGCATATAAAGAATAACTAGAAGGTCTACACACGCAACAAGCCACTAAAAACGCTTTCTGCACCTGAGTTTTGTTTAGCATCGTGAGGAATTGCTGGTGTCTTTATAGTTATCACAAAAGCAGTCGAAACGCACCCTAACCACTTCATCCGACTGACGATGACTGCTGGGTGGTTTGGGGCGTCTCGGAGTGATACATTAGACTGATGGAGCTGATGATCGAAGTCCAGTTTTTGTAGCAACTCATATGGATTTAAAATCAATAGTAGCCTGTTTAGGCTCCTGGACCACAGTTACAAGCGATTTTTCGCATTACCAATTTATAAAAAACGTATTCCTTTCGGAATCCTGTGAGAAATTCAGTGCCCTCGTAACCAACGGATACGAATTTGTGCATATAAAGAATAACTAGAAGGTCTACACACGCAACAAGCCACTAAAAACGCTTTCTGCACCTGAGTTTTGTTTAGCATCGTGAGGAATTGCTGGTGTCTTTATAGTTATCACAAAAGCAGTCGAAACGAACCCTAACCACTTCATCTAACTGACGTTGACTGATGGGTGGTTTGGGGCGTCTCGGAGTGATACATAAGACTGATGGAGCTGATGATCGAAGTCCATTTTTGTAGCAACTCATATGGATTTAAAATCAATAGTAGCCTGTTTGGGCACCTGGACCACAGTTACAAGCGATTTTTCGCATTACCAATTTATAAAAAACGTATTCCTTTCGGAATCCTGTGAGAAATTCAGTGCCCTCGTAACCAACGGATACGCATTTGTGCAGATAAAGAATACTAGAAGGTCTACACACGCAACATGCCAGTAAAAACGCTTTTTGCACCTGAGTTTTGTTTAGCATCGTGAGGCATTGCTGGTGTCTTTATAGTTATCACAAAAGCAGTCGAAACGCACCCTAACCACTTCATCCGACTGACGATGACTGCTGGGTGGTTTGGGGCGTCTCGGAGTGATACATTAGACTGATGGAGCTGATGATCGAAGTCCATTTTTGTAGCAACTCATATGGATTTAAAATCAATAGTAGCCTGTTTAGGCTCCTGGACCACAGTTACAAGCGATTTTTCGCATAAGCAATTTATAAAAAACGTATTCCATTCGGAATCCTGTGAGAAATTCAGTGCCCTCGTAACCAACGGATACGCATTTGTGCATATAAAGAATAACTAGAAGGTCTACACACGCAACAAGCCACTAAAAACGCTTTCTGCACCTAAGTTTTGTTTAGCATCGTGAGGAATTGCTGGTGTCTTTATAGTTATCACAAAAGCAGTCGAAACGCACCCTAACCACTTCATCCGACTGACGATGACTGCTGGGTGGTTTGGGGCGTCTCGGAGTGATACATTAGCCTGATGGAGCTGATGATCGAAGTCCAGTTTTGTAGCAACTCATATGGATTTAAAATCAATAGTAGCCTGTTTAGGCTCCTGGACCACAGTTACAAGCGATTTTTCGCATTACCAATTTATAAAAAACGTATTCCTTTCGGAATCCTGTGAGACATTCAGTGCCCTCGTAACCAACGGATACGTATTTGTGCATATAAAGAATAACTAGAAGGTCTACACACGCAACAAGCCACTAAAAACGCTTTCTGCACCTGAGTTTTGTTTAGCATCGTGAGGAATTGCTGGTGTCTTTATAGTTATCACAAAAGCAGTCGAAACGAACCCTAACCACTTCATCTAACTGACGTTGACTGATGGGTGGTTTGGGGCGTCTCGGAGTGATACATAATACTGATGGAGCTGATGATCGAAGTCCATTTTTGTAGCAACTCATATGGATTTAAAATCAATAGTAGCCTGTTTAGGCACCTGGACCACAGTTACAAGCGATTTTTCGCATTACCAATTTATAAAAAACGTATTCCTTTCGGAATCCTGTGAGAAATTCAGTGCCCTCGTAACCAACGGATACGTATTTGTGCATATAAAGAATAACTAGAAGGTCTACACACGCAACAAGCCACTAAAAACGCTTTCTGCACCTGAGTTTTGTTTAGCATCGTGAGGAATTGCTGGTGTCTTTATAGTTATCACAAAAGCAGTCGAAACGAACCCTAACCACTTCATCTAACTGACGTTGACTGATGGGTGGTTTGGGGCGTCTCGGAGTGATACATTAGACTGATGGAGCTGATGATCGAAGTCCAGTTTTGTAGCAACTCATATGGATTTAAAATCAATAGTAGCCTGTTTAGGCACCTGGACCACAGTTACAAGCGATTTTTCGCATTACCAATTTATAAAAAACGTATTCCTTTCGGAATCCTGTGAGAAATTCAGTGCCCTCGTAACCAACGGATACGCATTTGTGCATATAAAGAATAACTAGAAGGTCTACACACGCAACATGCCAGTAAAAACGCTTTTTGCACCTGAGTTTTGTTTAGCATCGTGAGGCATTGCTGGTGTCTTTATAGTTATCACAAAAGCAGTCGAAACGCACCCTAACCACTTCATCCGACTGACGATGACTGCTGGGTGGTTTGGGGCGTCTCGGAGTGATACATTAGACTGATGGAGCTGATGATCGAAGTCCATTTTTGTAGCAACTCATATGGATTTAAAATCAATAGTAGCCTGTTTAGGCTCCTGGACCACAGTTACAAGCGATTTTTCGCATAAGCAATTTATAAAAAACGTATTCCTTTCGGAATCCTGTGAGAAATTCAGTGCCCTCGTAACCAACGGATACGCATTTGTGCATATAAAGAATAACTAGAAGGTCTACACACGCAACAAGCCACTAAAAACGCTTTCTGCACCTGAGTTTTGTTTAGCATCGTGAGGAATTGCTGGTGTCTTTATAGTTATCACAAAAGCAGTCGAAACGCACCCTAACCACTTCATCCGACTGACGATGACTGCTGGGTGGTTTGGGGCGTCTCGGAGTGATACATTAGACTGATGGAGCTGATGATCGAAGTCCAGTTTTGTAGCAACTCATATGGATTTAAAATCAATAGTAGCCTGTTTAGGCTCCTGGACCACAGTTACAAGCGATTTTTCGCATTACCAATTTATATATATATTGAATAGTTGCTAGGTCACACGAGCTGACTTGATTGTCAATACACTGAACACTCAGCAAAAGGGAAAAATATTTATTACGTTTCGGCTTTTCGCCTTTTTCAAAATTGCAGTCTTTTTAAAAAGACAATGCAGTTTCTGAGGATCATGATGGAAGGTTTCATATACTGTGTGAAATCTGCTAATCCTTGATTCGTAGCATAGCAGTTTATAGCGCAAGCCAAGTACGGGGAGCGACAGCTCGAATCTCGGATAAGTCAAATTTCAAAAGGCGAACAGTTGGTAGTTAGCCTGCTGACGAGCCCGGGGCTACCAACATGTGACAAAAAGCGAGCGAAACGAAAACGGCTTTGGCAATGGTGCCGTTAGTAGTCAGGGTGTATGGAATTGGATATCATGAAGGAAGGATTATGTAGCTGGTTTTCAATGCGAAAGTCACCTCGTGTGAACTAGCAACTATTTAATACATAAATTAGCATCCATCAAAGAATCACCAGTCCCGATTTAAATTGATATTCATGATCCCATACGATACAATATATATAATCGTAGATTTTTCCAAAACCCGGATTTCGATTACATGCAGAGCAGACTTCCTTTTAACTCCTAGACAAGCTGATGGTAGTCGGCAACACCCATTAGTAGGGTAAACTACCATCAGTTGTTTCGGCTGCGTTGTGATATATTTAAAAGGCATATCCGAGAATTTGCACACGTAGTAGCATGGGCATAGCCGCTTTAAACTAACAACGTGCTTTCCGGATCATCCTAATTTTATTCGGCTGGAATTTAAATTGCTGTCGCTTCTTATATACATGGACTGTGATGGTTTCCAATAGCCCAGTTATGTCCGTTTTCCCCGTTTACTTATTAGTAACTGCCGTATCGCCCTGCGATCTGGGGGCAGGCTGCAAAAATATTTATATAATATTAGTAACAACTATATATGTATATATACGCACCTGAGCTTCGTCTAGCATCGTCAAGAATTGCTGGTGTCTTTACAGTTATCACGAAAGTATACGAAACGCACCCTAACCACTTCATCCGACATACGATGAGTGCTTGGTGGTTAGGAGCGTCTCAGAGTGATACATTAGATTGATGGAGCTGATGATCGAAGTCCAGTTTTGTAGCAACTCATATGGATTTAAAATCAAAAGTAGCCTGTTTAGGCTCCTGGAACACAGTTACAAGCGATTTTTCGCATTACCAATTTATAAAAAACGTATTCCTTTCGGAATCCTGTGAGAAATTCAGTGCCCTCGTAACCCACGGATACGCATTTGTGCATATAAAGAATAACTAGAAGGTCTACACACGCAACATGCCAGTACGAAAATGCTTTACTCACCTGAGCTTCGACTAGCATCGTGATGAATTGCTGGTGTCTTTACAGTTATCACACAAGGAGTCGAAACGCACCCTTACCACTTCATCTAACTGACGATGACTGATGCCTATTTAATATAGGCATCAGTCATCGATGATGACTGATTTAGTATAAATGCCGTATTTCGTAAGAAGTCCTGGACTGATGTCTACTCAGTACATTCGTGCAATACTATTATACCTGCCGTATCCATTAAGGATACAACGAGTGCAGCGACAATTCAGCAACAACCTCTGCCTAGTGTTTAAGGATGGTCCGCATAACTATTCGATCTGGTTAAGAGCGTAAGCCTAAGACAATTAAGCAAAGTGTCGGAAACGCCTTTATTTACAATGTCACACAGGCAACCGAAATGACCAATGCCTACTTCATTCTACTGATGAGTGTTGCCGGTTACTCATGTGTCGTCTAGAAGTGACATTGTGACTGAAAGTCGTGAATCGAAGTCCAGTCTATCAAGCAAAACCATTTAGCACATATATATACCTCTGTCATGGTCGGTCCCAATCCCGTGTTGAGAAAAGAGGGTTGGCGATAGCCTTTGTGACAAGCAAGTCGTAAAACAAAACCGTCGCATCAGCAGTATGAAATTATGTGTCTCAATGAACTCCGCGAAAGGCAACTACAATGATATCACCGCGTTCTTCGCGCAAACGAACATCAACCATCAATAAGGCACATCGGCGTGACCGTGGAACAAGCGGAGTCCATAACGAAGTGGAACAAGTGCTTACATAGAAAGAATTGATCCTGTTCAATCTCGGTTTCTTACAGTCAAGCATCCAAACGTTTGATCATCTGGTTGTTAATGATGGTCTGCATTGCAAATTGTAGGATCTAAGAGCTAACGCCACAAACAATTTAAGCTAGATGTCGGAAATGTATTTTCACAATGTCACAGAGGCAGCCGATACGGCGTGTGATAGTTCATCTTACTGACGATGGCTGCCGGCTATCACATGACCGTCTAGGTTTGACGAGAGTTTACCGGCTGAAGAATATGCTCGATGCAAACACCTATCCAAACATATGGAAAGAATTGCTATTCGCAATACCGAGCATTAGCGATTCAAACGAAACTCTTAAGATTATATAAAACAACAATTCTTGAAACGAGGATACTCATTCCGCCAGATAGAACGACAATTTAATTATGTCAGACTCACAAATAGAAAAAATTTTATACGTGCTAGAACAAAACAATCACCATCGTCGAACGAGTTTTACGATGTGTTTACATATCATGTAGCACTCAAGGACCTACAACGAAAATATGATAACGTACTCTGACAGTTTCCACCATATCTCAGTACATACATCAAACGTCCACGTTTTTGTGCTAATTGCCGGGATGTGCTTGATACTAAGGACTTCAAGAGCTCGTCAACTTGACTGTCATATCGAGTAACAGGTAACAATACATGCAAGTCAGTTAGAGCAGTTTACATTCATTCATGCATAGATTGTCAAGCTTAATATGTTGGTCAAACCGGAACAAAGTATAACCTACGTGTTAACAATCGTAGAAACGACGTAAAAAAGAAACGAATAACCGCTGATTGCGCTGTGACTAACATGGTGGAAAATTCAACACACAAGATTCAAACTGTCATAATAGAATCAGCAATAAACAACCAGAATCAGCGCAAGAGAAAGGAACAATTTTGGATCGGACAGCTAATGACCGATTGCTCACTAAATACTAATGACCATCCATTAAAGGAACTCTAAAAAGTGAACAAAATTCTTCCTGATCAAACAAGCCATCATGCCATAGATTAAATATAAGTGTATGTGATACAACCGTTTATAGTAGAAAACAAAAGGACACTGAAGAAGGATCAACATAGATCTGAAACGTTTGTACTTTAAATAAATTAATTTTCTCTTTCATAGCCTGGTTTCTAGTCTAGATATTATATATAGAATATATAGAATAGATATCCAGACTATGAAGGAGAAAATTTATTTATTTAAAGTACAAACATTTCGGATCTATGTTGATCCTTTTTCAGTGTCTTCTATATATATTCATAAGCGGGCTCATGAATTATACAAAAGGTAGATGATTATTCATTGATTCTGACAAGTTACTATTATATTACATGATAGATCAAATAGTAATTTGTCAGAATCAATGAGTAATCAATCTACTCTTTGTATAATTCATGAGCCCGCTCTCTATTGCTATGAACACGAGAAAAATGATATCATTGCAAGTATTCAATCGGTCGCTGTGACCTACCAGCTTTTTATTAATCGGGCAAGTGCGCTGCTTGATGTAATTTTGTAATTAAGTGGTACAATCAAACTTTTAATCTTAAGATTTGTATTAACCTAAATATTAACCTTTATATTAATTTATTAATATTAATTATATTAATCTATTTGTAAAATTATTAAAGAATATATTTTTAAGTGATATTAAATACATTAAATTTCGAAACTACATTGCATAGTAGTTCATCTAGATAATTTCTAACCTTATAATAGATTATACATTATAATTTCTAATTATAATACATGATTTATTTATTAATCTGTTCAATAAATCTGAGTAATTTTAAGTGATACCATTGACAATTAAATATTTGTCGAATTGCACTGCGCAATTTAACTATTCAATTGTTAGTAAATCGTTAAATTCACTTGTTATTCATTGGTTTTTATAATACGTTGTAAAAAATTTTAAAACATTTATTTACAATGGATTAATCGTAATGTGTTCCTCACTTCAGTTAATGGTATATTTATACGATTCGTTTCAACAGAAACGGCCAAAAGTAAAGCTCGGAGCTCGCTAGCACCTAGATATCGAACGTGTCAAACTCTTTTTTATCGTATATTCAATGTATATATCAAACTCATTTTCGCTCGATTGATACGTTCGACTGATACGTTCGACTGATACGTTCGACCGATACGTTCGACTGATACATTCGACTGATACGTTCGACTGATACATTCGACTGATACGTTCGACTGATACATTCGACTGATACGTTTCGCTCGGTTGATACGTTTCGCTCGGTTGATACGTTTCGCTCGGTTGATACGTTTAGCTCGGTTGATACATATGAGATTAATAGGTCATGATATTAAAAACTGTAAATTATTTATTTTAGAACATATTATCGAAGAAAACATATCAATATTAAATAAAAAAACTATTAGAAAAAGAAGATTTTTAGATTAAAACGCTTAAATCTATGTATCCATTAGGATTGAATGACGTGGTACAAGGAATTGGCAGAAGTAGTATAGTAAGTAATAAACAACTATATTATAATAATCCGGTTAAACACAAACCAAGAAGTCATGGTGATAAAAGGAATAAGAAAAAT
Source organism: Pomphorhynchus laevis (assembly GCA_012934845.2). Lineage (NCBI taxonomy): Eukaryota > Metazoa > Acanthocephala > Palaeacanthocephala > Echinorhynchida > Pomphorhynchidae > Pomphorhynchus > Pomphorhynchus laevis. Next base: position 173,235 of record WNNJ02002847.1, on the reverse strand, counting down.
AAACTTAAAAATATTAAAAAAGGTAAGTATATAAATGAACAATTAGAAATATTAAAACAACTTTTAAGAGATAATAAGCTAAAAGATCTTTATGTAAATATAAGAAGTTTTTCTAAAGATATCATATGTTCAATAAATCAAAAATTAATTAACGACTATGATAGGCTAAGTTGTATAATAGACAGTTATTGTAATACAAAATACTATAATCGTACAATAAATGTTAATAATAACAATAGAAAATATTAACCATAAACTATTTCTTTTTATTTTCATAAAAAGAAAATATACATTAACCACAAACTTCATTAATAAATGCATAGATAACATAAATATAGTCGGACTTTTAAATAATTCTAAAAGTAAAGAAATAATAGGGTCAGATTTAAGTAAATATATTCCTAAAATAAGGTATAAACACCTACCACCATTAGGACGAAAAATTTGTAATTACAATAAAGAATTAAAATCAATATTTGACGATAATATTAGAAACATAATGGAAACAGAATGCAATTGTAAAAGTCTTAGTTTTGATAAAATAAATGAAGATATATGTACCCATAATCTAGAATTAATTGAAAATTGTAAATTAAGAAAGCTGATATCAAAAGGGTATAAATATAGATTAAATAATAACAACGACAAAAATAAAATTTACAATTCGTTATATAATAACTTAAATGATTACTTTAGTAAGCTGATTAATAGTGAAAGCTCGAATATATCTAAGATAAACATTTGGAAAGATTATATATTTGATAAAATTAAAAATAAAATGAAAATAATAAACAATTATAAAAGAATAGATAAAATTAATAAAGATATGTATACAGAACTTACTAAATTAAAGGATAACTATATAATAACAACTATTGATAAAGCTAGTAATAACTTTGTCTTCATATGCAAAAAGCTTTATTATGATATACTAATGAAAGAGGTTAATTCTAATGATTTAAATGTAAATCCAACATATGAACGTAGTGAGTTGAGTTTAGAAACAATTATTACAAGTCACTGTTCTATAATGGATAAAAAGGGTATAAAGGTTGAATCAGATAATAAAACGATACCTATATTATATTGGAATCCAAAATTACATAAAAATCCAATAAAGCCTAGGTTCATATGTATTTAAATGTACATTAAAACCACTTTCTGTCTGTATGAATAAAATACTTAAAGTAATTAAAGCACACTTCAAAAAATATTGTAAGGTAATCGAAATTAATACTGGTATAAAACACTATTTCAGTATTAATTCTAAAAAAGAATTTTTAGAACAGACAAAAGGAATACATTTTCAGAATATAAATACGTACGATTTTAGTACGCTTTATATAAATCTAGATTTAGTAGATATTAAAGAAGCGTTAATAAAATTAATTAATATTAAATTCGGAAAAAGATATATATGTTATAATAACTATAACGCCTATCTAACAAAAATTAAACCATCAATTAAATATAAATATATGGATAAATCTGAATTAATAGAATCCTTAAATATTTTAATAAATCAAAATTATTTAAAAGTAGGGACATCTATATTTAGACAAGTATAATGTGTTCTAATGGGAGGTAATAGTAGCCCAATTATAGCTGACTTGTTTTAAGCTTTATATAATATGAATTTGTTCATAACTGTGTAAAAACTAAATCTAAACTATATAAATATATGAAATATATGTTTCGATACATTGATGATATAAGGAGAGTGAGACCATTCCGCCTGAATTTCTTGTAAAACATGTAAGCCAGACGCGAAAGAATGACGAATGCCGTTTCGTCATCACAATGACTCATCAGTACCAGATCCCTCCCACTACTGGATGCAGAAAAGGACTGGCAGACGGCAATCAATGAATGAATCAATGTGAATGATGTACTAGAAAATTTTCTAGTAACATCATCGAGTACTAAATCAGCACTACAGCTTCACCAAAAAGTATCATTAGCAAAAGCACTGGCAAATGCCAGCGCAGGTCTTTTTAATATCGGCTAACTTTAATCATGAATTTATGGAGAGTGAGACCATTCCGCGTGAATTTCTTGTAAAACATGCAAGTCAGACGCGAAAGAATAACGAATGCCGTTTCGTCATCACAATGACTCATCAGTGCCAGATCCCACCCACTACTGGATGCAGAGGAGGACTGGCATATATTCGTATTCTAATTCGTATTCTTATACAACGTCTGTTATTTATTTGTCAATTTATAAAAATTGATTTTTATAAATATATGAAATATATGTTTCGATACATTGATGATATATGTGTATTTAATTCTAACAATTTTTATTCAATTAGTGAACAAATTTATCCATAAAGCCTTATTCCTAGCAAAACCAATATTAATGATAAAGAAGGTGTATATCTAGATATGAACATTAAATTAACATTAACTAAAACTACTATTAATTTATATCGTAAAGATGACATATTTAAATTTACAAGAAACATATTTTTGCATGAGCATTCATGCATACCATATAATATAAAATATAATAAATTAAATATGAAATTTTAAGAATTGCAACAATATGTAATGATATTGGCTTTCTTTAAAATCATTTAAATAATTTAATAGATACATATTTTAAACTAGGTTACTATAAAAATAACATCATGCAGAAAATGGTAAAATATATAAATCAACACAATAATATTAAAAATAAATTTAAAATCATTAGCGGAAAATTTTTATGGATGGATAATAAATAATATACTTTGTATTAGAATAAGATACTAGATAGTTTTATCATAGGAAATACATCATTAGCATGTATTTGGCCCCGCTGCTATGTTGTGTAGAGGAGTCGAAACCTGATAGGGGTCGAAACCTGATAGCATAGCAGTTCCTCCTGATGACCTCTAATTCTTATTATGATACAACGTCTGTTATTTATTAGTTAATTCATAAAAATTGATTTTTATCTTTAATTTCAGTTTATAAATCATCTTGATATAAATTATATAAAATCTTATAGCATTTATTTATTATTAATTAATTTTTTATTATTTATTATTATAATTATCTTTTTATTATTTTTTAACTTTTATTTTGCATTATTTTTAATTTGCAATATAAAATACGTAGACTCAGTTAGCTTATTTAATTTCTTTGCTATCGTTCTGAGAGCAAATTTTACATACCATTCAATCCTCCAGAGGTTAATCATAATTATTATAATTTGTTATTGTTTTTAAGACAAATTTATTAACAGCACATCATCACATTTTTTCCGCAAATAAGTTGTCAATTTTGGTTCAAATAACAACAAAAAATTTAGCATTTTAGATATACATTATGGCTTCCATTGTCAGTCATGGGTCAGGATGCAATAATAGCGATGGTTGTATATTCAATGTATATTGATGCTAGTTATTAAATATTCATTTTCTCGTATACCTCACACATATTGATTTTGCGCTTGCTAATTTTATACCTATATGCTGTCGCAAGAGCTTTATGCTCAGAATGTAAGGGATCTGAGTACATTGGGCAAATTTAACTGTTATCCAGCGCGTTAATTTTTCTGTTTGTCCCAACAGAGCCAATTATAGAAAATATATGAGAATAAAAGTTTTCCCTTTCTACCTGTATCACTCTTTCAGAGTACTTTGAATATTTTCTTCGCTGATGATAGTCGTTACAAATAAAATTCGAATTATAGATAAAAATTATAGTCGTTATCAATATTTTCCAATCCAAGAATACTTGGGAGTAAACAATTTCGAATTCATTAATGAAAGCGGTTGAACCAACGACTAGTCAATTGTACAGGTACGCATCAGATATGTCCATTTGTGATGCATCGAGTTGCTAAGCACGTAATAAGAAATTTGTGAATAAAGCGGGTAGTTTTTGATAAATCATCAATCATTATTGTCCATTTTGTGACTTTTAATTTTACATGGTTAATTATGTAACTATCTGACAAATCGGTTGATCCCAGTATAGTAATTCCATCATCACTTAGGTAAATGCCGGTTTCAGCGAATAGCATTCTCGATCGAGTTAAATTGTTTTGCATGAACCAGCAGCTTGCATTTCGATATGTTCATATGATAACCATAGTGGGGACCAATTTCTTTAAAACTTAAATATACGTTGAGGAATTTATTAATTGGACCAATACAAGATGCTTCGTTCGTATACCACCTGTGCGCGATATTATCAAATCACAATTCCAAATATTTGATCATAGATAACGAGGCTGCTGTAAAAGCAGTATTCGAAATTGGGTATCATTGAGTCAAACTTTATAGTGAAAAATAGTTTCGCCATCGACGCACAAAGTTGGAAACCTCTGATAACAGTTTCAATTGCTGAAACAGTGAAGGGCATGCCATCTTAATGTTCTTTAAAGCTAGTTATATGTTCAGTAAATTGAAAACATTTCAAACATAGATTTGTAAAGTCGCAGTCTTCGTTATTCTCAAATATCTTACGTATTGAATAAATCGCTGCTTCGGTTCCGCAAAGTTAACCTGTGCAAAGCTGTATGTTATTTGCGGCTTTCTGTAAGTCACTAGAAAGTGTCATTAGTATTGACTTCATAACGATACACCTGTCAACATCTCCGATTCCAATTGGTCTGATACCAGTTGTTAATCCAGTGGAACCAGAGTGTTGACCACAATGCATCCGTGTGATCTGGAGTCATTTTGTCAGTTGCAAATATGACTGACAAGAGTGGTAATGTAACAGAGAGGCTGGTGTATACACCTATAATACAACAAGCAAACATTTTATTAATTGGATCATGAAAAATACTGGGTTAAAAAATTTATGTTAAAAAAATAATTTTAAAAGTTTTTCTTAGTACAAAATAAACAACTTCAGTTAAGTAATATGATTAATATAAAAATCTTACTATTAAAAATGGGAACATCTTAATGTTAAAAACAAATTTTATAACCCAATGTGTTTATAAGCCAATTAATAGTATTTCCCCTTCCTCGTCAAATCCCTAGCGAACGAACTGAGCAATGATTTAACTATGTTTTTCAGATACAGCTTAGACACATCTTGGATTCCTGACAGTTGGAAGTGTGCAATTGTGGTGCCTATTCCCAAAAAGCATCCTGCTAGCTTTTGCGCAGACTTTCGGCCCATTAGCTTAACTAGCGTATTCTGCAAATTTTAGAAAGAATCATTGCTAGTAGAATCAGGGACCATTTGGATCGTAATCACATATTGGTTGAATCTCAACATGGTTTCAGGATCGGACGTTCATGCCTTACTAACCTACTAACTGCGCGTGAAAAATGGGCTGATGCTCTGGGGGCTGGGTTTCAGGTTCATACAGTATTCCTTGATTTTTCGAAAGCTTTTGATAGGGTACCACACGACGGCATAGTGTCTTTACTGTATCACTATGGACTTCATTCATATATTTGTGAGTGGGTCAGGGAATTTCTATCGAATAGGTCTTTCCGAGTTTGTGTGGGGGGGGCGTGTTTTCTTATTCGGTAAATATTAATTCTGGCGTACCGCAGGGATCAGTCCTTGGCCCACTGCTCTTTATAATCTTCATTAATGATCTGCTACTCCGCTTATCATGCTCTCATCTAGCGTTTGCAGACGATCTAAAGATTTGGTCGATCATTAGAAGTCCTGCTGATCGAGTATCGTTACAAAATGATCTAAACACCCTGATCAAGTGGTGCGATTCTACCGGACTACGGTTGAATGTTGATAAATGTGTCCTCATGCAACTAGGTCGCCCTATTGAAACTCTAAGGTACTTTATTGGAGATATGGTCTTAAAGGAAGTGTCTCATCATAAGGATTTAGGGATTATTGTTCATAGATCCTTGAAAACAAAGTTGAACACCGACTTCTTTCTAGGTAAAGCTACTAGGGCGTTATATTGTATTAAAAATGCATTCCTCAGGTTAAGCTGTCAAATGTTCAAGAGGTTATTTATCTCCATCGTCAGGCCACACTTGGAGTACTGCATTCAGGCTTGTTTCCCTGTCACTAAGCAAGAACTATTAGACCTGGAGTCTATTCTTAGGCGCGGATCGAGGCTCTGTATTGGCTTAAGTGGTATTGACTATTATGTACGTCTAAGTCGTATTGGGATGTTGTCGGTACGTGAGAGGTTCATATCCTTGGAAATGCTATGTATATGGCATATGTCGAATGATGTGGTAGGTTATCCCACCGATGTAATCACTAGGCGGGTAGATCAGTTGCGGGGACATAGCAGAGTCTTGTATAAATTTAGATTTGGCAGATTACCAAAAGTGTATAGACTCTCAAGAAGAGGAATTAACATGTGAAATTCGTTGCCTGAGGAAGTCGTTGCAGCCCCCAGTTTGAGAACGTTTAAATCACGATGCTACAAATGAATACATGAACAATGCCGCCATTCAACACTACCACTGGAATACCCTAATTAGCTACGTTGACTGACCATTTGCTTTTGTTTTATTTTTTTGGACTCTGCCTGAATAGCCTTTTGGCTTTGGTATGTATTGGAATAATAATATGTGTTAGAATAAAGATGATTCTGCATTATCATGTTTGGGGCACTGTTTATCAACCCAAGAAAAATTAATTAAAAAGAAAAATTAATTAATCTTATATTCGGAAAAAGATATATATATGATGTATATATAATATGTTATAATAACTATAACGCCTATCTAACAAAAATTAAACTATCAAGTAAATATAAATATATGGATAAAGTTGAATTAATAGAATCCTTAAATATTTTGATAAATCAAAATTATTTAAAGATAGAGACATTAGACAAATAAAAGGCGTACCAATGGGAGATAATAGTAGCCCAATTATAGCTGACTTATTTTTAAGCTTTATAGAATATGAATTTGTTCATAACTGTTTAAAAAAATCTTAATTATATAAAGATATGAAATATATCAATATTTATATATATTCGATATATAAAAAATATTTAAATTTAATTTTAAGAACCAATAATAGCAAAAAAATAATTATAATAATAACATCGTACCAATAATACATAGTTTCAGTATTTCTGACAAAGGTCATATTACCGGGAAAACAAAGTCCACAGGTCAATAATATCATGTCAGTAGAACAAATTAAATAAGCTTACTGAGTCTACGTATTTTATATTGCAAATTAAAAATAATGCAAAATAAAGTTAAATAGTTAAATAATAAAAATTAATTAATAATAAATAATTGTTTTTAGATTTTCTATAATGTAAATCAAGCAACAGATCAAATTCATGCCAATTAGGTATTTCCTCTTATATAATTTAATTATAGTGTGCTAGTAAGACCTGGACATGCAGAAAAAAGATTATCGTTTCTTAATAATAAATATTAGCAATAAATTTAAATATTATTTTTTTAAACTAAATACATTTTGTTTAGAAAAACGGATAAATACAGGAGAACGTTTGTCTTTTTCGTAGAAAAATGTCATTCTTTTAGGAGGGATGGCTGCTACCACTAGCCTACCATGTTCTTGCCCTCAAGAACATGGTAGGCTTTTTAAAAATATTATTTTTAAAAACAAAATACAGAACAATATATTATAAGAGCTTAAACACACAACTAGTTCAACTATTCTTGATCAGTAATTACTTACAAAAAACGAACTGAACCTGATACACGACCAATATGGGCAAAAAGAAGCGTGTGCAGTCATCAGTCGAAGTCCTGAACTACGAATCAAATCAAGTACAGTGTTCCAAACCAGGATGTGATATTCGGACATCAGTAACCAATACAACTAATCAACTTATCGATCTCAAGATGAAAACATTCCTATGCGGCTACTGTGCGTCAGCTGAACTGGACTCACTACGTGCCTTGATTCAAAAAACTCAAAACAGCCAAGCATGCACACATAAATATTCTTCCAATAAAGATACACCTACCTCGCCAAGGTCGTGATACTAGGCAGCAATTAACTCTATGCATTAATGACAATGATATTTTATTGTCTAACATTTTTGAGTCGTCGACGGTATTTATAATGAAAAATATAATTTAATTATAGCGTGTTAGTAAAACCTGGACATGCAAAACCAGCCTCTCTGTTACATTACCACTCTTGTCAGTCATATTTTCAACTGACAAAATGACTCCAGATCACACGGATGCATTGTGGTCAACACTCTGATTCCACTGGATTAACAACTGGTATCAGACCAATTGGAATCGGAGAGGTTGACAGGTGTATCGTTATGAAGTCAATACTAATAATGCTTAATAATGAATATTAGATTATAATTTATAATAAATAAATTAATTAATTAATAATAAACATTAGCAATAAATTTAAATATTATTTTTAAAAAGGTAGTTAAAAAAAATATAAATTTAAAATATTTTTGCTTCCACGTGTTAAACCGGTAAAGAAAGAATTAAATTAATACTTATTTGTGGACACTAAAGATAGTCATATCGAAAGATGCCGGAGCGATTTAATAAATGTCACATCTTAATAACTTCAATTAGTTTTTCAGCATAGTTGATTACAAAATTCAAGGAAAGATGTAGCATTTTATACAAACCACGTTGTGAACGACGCCTGTGCCCGTCAAACCAAAGAAAAGTGATGTATCTAAAATGTATGAAAGGCCAAACAATCAATTTATAAGACATTCATGATGTCAAGTATTCCTAAAACATCCGTGGGTCAAATAATGTTGCAGCGAAAATATTATTTGAATAAAAATTTCCTTTTGACTCTGTATTCAGACTTAAGGAAAATCAAAGCGCTTTAAACATATGCATTCTTTTCGTCAATCTATCTGAATCGAATTCCTGCCTCAGAAGCGAGTTAACGATATTATTAGTGCGATAAGATGAGTCTGAATAAAATATTTTATGCTAATGATAAAGATATAGCTAAAGAGCGTGTAGTTAGAAGTTTGTTTCGACTTATCAAGCGAACTAACAGTTCAAACATTGTTATGATTTTATAAACTAATATGCTTGTTCATTAACTATCTTTATAGATTGTGTTTAATAAAACCACATTTTGGTGTTTACAACAATTTTTTCAACACAAATGATGTCTGCGACAGACACAACGATCGATCAATCGATTCTATCAGAGTCAACTAGTCAAGTCAACAACATCATATGTCGCGCTGAAATACTAGCGCAACATTTGCTCTCTCTATTCGAGCATAAATAATAACGAGGATATTGACTCGTTTGTACAGTCACTACACTCACTTTCATGGGAATTTAATTTCAAAGCAGTCACTGCCGAGGAATCAAGAAAAGATTTTGTTCGAGACGCTTTAATTCGTGGTCTTGCTTCCAATTCCGTTCGTCAACGATTACTCTAGTTCGAGCAATTAGACCTGGCACGAACAGTAAATGTCGCCAAGTCATTAAAAACTGCACAGCAAAGCATGACGATGTATCTCCTAGATCGGGAGGAATTTAAATTTCAAGAGAATGTCGCAACCGTTAGATATTCTAATAAATCAAACTGTCCACAGACCGAAACTACAAGAGAAGATAAAACTACGGAAGCTGAATATGCGAATCGAATCGGTGTACTATCGAAATCAAATACAAAACAACGATGATAATTCTGTGGAGGTTTAAGATACTCGAGATTGAATTGTTCGGCAAAATATGTCGTTTGTAGAAAATGTCATAAGGTCGGTCATTAGGCTTGAGTATGTAAATCCTCCAAGCAAAGCGCTGAATCTTCATCCGCCGTTTTATTGTTAACGATCAACACGAAAAATGATTCACAATTAAAAGCCACTTTATCGATCAACTGATTATCGATAGAAGCCCTCATTGATCACACAGCAACCTATCAATCAATTTCGGTGGACAACTTCCTGATGTAAAAATATTTGCAGCATCAGTAGGACACATTAAAACACCACTGTTATTCAGAAACCTCAGTAATAACGTTCACCCAATCACCACAAAAAACAGACAATTTAATAAGGATGATCAGCTGTCTATTCGAAACGAAATAAACCGAATGTTATCAAAAGGGGTAATTGAAGAGAGCACGTCCCCATGGAGAGCTCAAGTAGTTATCGTATCCCGTCCAAACGGGCGCAAACGCCTGGTCGTTGATTTTTCCCGTACCTTTAATCGATTTACTCTCCTCGATGCGTGCCCGCTTACTAAAATCAGTGAACTAGTGAATGAAATCGCGAAAAATAAATATTACTCACAGATTGACTTGAAGGAAACGTACTATCAAATCGACATCAATCCTTCTGAGAGACATATGACCGCCTTTGAAGCCGCGGGGAACCTATATCAATTCAGAAAAATTCCAATGGGGATCACCAATGGTGTTTCGGGATTCCAAAGATACATAAACAAATTCATTGAAGTTAACAATCTTCAGGAAGTGTACTCTTACCTAGACGACATTATTGTATGTGGGATTACAAAGGATTAACACGACAATAATCTGAAACAATTCCAAGCTATTGCTAAATATTCGCTTGAAACCAATACTGACAAATGTCAGTACGGTGTACAGTGTATACGCACAATTGGCTATGAGACACAATATGGAATACTCAAACTGGATCCCTCTCGACTATCAGCTGTTCATAACCTCAAGATACCCACTGATAAACCTTCTCTTCAAAGACTAATGGGCTTTTTGCTTATTATAGCAAATGGATGAAACAATTTTCCGCGAAAATATCCGCACTTACAACGCCAAATATCGAGTTCTCCTTGAAGTACATAGCAGTAAAGGCGATTGAGGAAATCAAGAAAGACATTATACATGCTGCTATTAATGTTATTGACGAGACCATTCCGTTTACACTTAAAACAGACGCTTCAAATACCGCAATTGTGGCAACCCTACTGCAAAACAAACGACCGGTGACATTTTTCTCCCGAACTCTTAATCAATACGAGAGGAAACATCACATTTTAGAGAAAGAGACATACGCCATTGTTGAAGCTATTCGACATTGGAAACATTACTTTGCGCCACGTCCGTTTATATTGATTTGATCAAAAGTCAGTTTCGTTCATGTTTGATTGGAAACGAGCTGGGAAAATTAAGAACGAGAAACTTGCTCGATGAAGGATGGAACTGTCCAACTACAAATATGACATACACTATCGATCCGGTAATGGGAATTATTCAGCTAATATCATGTCACGCGATGTTTGTGCAGTCCTGCGGAGTAATGACTCGCTCAGAACAATACATGAAAAACTAATGCATCCAGGAGTTTCACGTATGATGCATTACATAAGGACCCAAAACTTGCCCCACTCTACCAACGATGTTCGTCAAATGATCACGTCGTGTAAGGTATGTTGTAAAATAAAAACCCAGATTTTTTACAACTGAAGTCGATCTTCACCTTATCAAATCTGTCACCAATGTACCGTCTTTCAATATACTTCAAAGGCCCGCTTCCAAAGTCTAGCAATGGATCAACATATCTATTTACTATGATTGACGAATTCAGTAAATACCCATTCGGTGTTGCGGTTTGAGATGTCTCAGCTCAAACTGTTCAAAGATGTTTAAGTCAAGTTTTTTCTCTATGCGGCCGCCCGTGCTATATACACTCAGACTGTGGTTCTGCTTTTCTGTCTCGAGAATTAAAAGAATGGCTCCTGAGCATGGGGGTATATTCAGCAGCCACACAACTCCATTTAGGCCTCAAGGCAATTCGCAATGTGAGAGGATGATTGGAACTTTATGGAAAACAATATTATTGGGTCTCGAAACGCGCTGGCTTAGTCTTGGAAAATGGGATGAAGTATTACCATCTGCACTATCAGCAATCCGTGACCTTCTCTGTACCGCTACAATCACTACTCCACATCAACGATTTTTTACATTTACAAGAAAACTACCAAGCACTTAGAGCTTACCCGATTGGCTGACATCTAACAGGGTGCTTGTAAAAGATTCAACAGGTCTTCTAAGTACGATCCTATCGTAGATAAAGTTGAATTACTAGATTCCAATGTTGCCTATTCAACAATACGAGATGATTCCGGATGAATATCGAAGGTATCGACACAGCATCTTACTCTCAGTGGAGAGATAAGAACAGGGCAACGTCAATCGTTTGATCAACCGATGCAACATTACGAAATGATGGACTCAACTCAAAATCAAGATATCCAGGCGTTAAACGATACGATCGATACTAAACAAGATTTGCACATCGACTTACCAAATACGATTGGCAACACTATTTCCGATTGTGGGGACCCACAGGAAATGAATAACTTTAGCAGAGTCAATGAGCTTGCGCTAAATCCAAACGAACAATTACGAATATCGGTATTTTGAGATATCCATCTTTGATCATCGATCAAAACTGAAAAATGCTAAGAATGAGTTGCACAATCGTCATAGGCGATAAAGACCTATGTATTAGAAATTTTCGAGTTGTTAGTCGAAAGTTATCTGCCGTTGGAAGACGTTGAAAATGTAGATCGGTCGGTATCATCTAGGTATATATTAAGATATATACCTTCTTGACTTAGTATTTACCAACTTAAGATATAGGTATATTATATATAAAATATTTATTTTGTAAAACTAAATTAAAACCAAATTATTATTTGATTTTATTTTTAAATAAAACAATTTTTAAATAATACTAAATAATTTTAATAAAATTTTTTTATTTGATATGTTATATTTTATATTATTTGGTATACACGAACGTAGATGCAATAATTTGGTAATTATCAGTATATTTTATATATTTCATCTCTTTATATAATTTAGATTTATTTTTTACGCAATTCTTATCAAATTCATAATCTACACAGCTTGAAAATAATCCAGCGATAAGAGCGCTAATATGACTTCCCATTAGAACACCTGTGATTTGTCTAAATCTAATACTTCCAAATTTTTAATAATTGTGACTTATTGCATTCTATAAAAACATAATGGCGATGGTATATATTAAATTTAATATTTTTTATAGAATATACATGAATGTTAATACGACAAAAGTACCTGGTTTAAAATATTTGTCTATTAAATTAAAATGATTTTGAAGAAAGCTAATATCATTACAAATTGTTGCGATTCTTAAAATTTCATATTTAATTTATTATATTTTATATTATATGGTATGCATGAATGCTCATGCAAAAATATGTTTCTTGTAAATTTAAATATGCCATCTTTACGATATAAATTAATAGTAGTTTTAGTTAATGTTAATTTAATGTTCATATCTAGATATACACCTTCTTTATCATTAATATTGGTTTTGTTAAGAATAAGGCTTTCTGGATAAATGTGCTCACTAATTGAATAAAAATTATTAGAATTAAATAAACATATATATTTTATATAAAAAAAGTATATATATATATATATATATATATATATATATATATATATATATATTTATATAAATATATTTGCCGCTTAAGAGTTTAAATTTATTTTTAATATTATTGTGTTGATTTATATATTTTACTATTTTCTGCTTGATGGTATTTTTATAGTAACCTAGCTTAAACTATGCATCTATCAAATTATTTAAATGATTTTGAAGAAAGCCAATATCATTACATATTGTTGCAATTCTTAAAATTTCATTATTTAATGTATTATATTTTATATTATATGGTATGTATGAATGCTCATGCAAAAATGTTTCTTGTAAATTTAAATACATCATCTTTACGATATAAATTAATAATCTTTTTAATAAATTCTTATTCGTTATATTTTATTAAATTTAAACTTAAAAATTTAAATTTATTTCTGCTAAAAAATTTCATTTTTAAATAAATATTTTAATAAATATTTTAAATACTATATTAAATACGACAGCGTGGTGCTCTGCAATTCACACTGGCTTGATTTTTTCGGCCATCGACACCCACGACAAATGGCCGCTGCGCCGTTGCAATTACAACATCGTATTTAATCTGTTGGTTTTCCGCGAACCATTCTGCGTACTCCCGGGATGTGCCCTGGACGTACGACTTCGAAATTTTATGTGTGTTAAAGTTGTGTGTTTAATCACTTGAGATAGTTGTGTTCGATTGTAATTAGTGTAAGATGTTTGTAATCAAGAAAATTTTTATTTTCTTTATATGCTTTTATATTTAATCTTCAACGCGAGCCAAATGTCAATTTTTCGTGAGCATTCATTAAAAATTTGATTTTATTATCGTGACCATTCAGTTTTGCCCCATTCAGTTGGTCAACAAAAGTATTTTTATAATTTAATCTTAATTTATTATTTTTGCAGGAGCTGCAAATTTGTAATACATTTCATGATAATATGTACTACGAAAATCTGTAAAGCCATATTTAGAATGGTCACTAAACGGTAGACTATTCAAAAAGAGACTTAAAGTATCTAATATTGTAGTAACAGACATTATTCAATGTTTCTTATTAACAGATATTGTCGGTTTATTGATGTAATTATTCATTTTCAACATTATATCATTTAAAGGAATCAACGAATTTTGTAAATAAATAAAAAATGTACATTTTTAAATTCTTTAAATTTTAAATTCCTGGAATTTTCTATATCTAGCACATGAATAATTTAAAAATTATTTTTTTTGAAGAAAGCCAATATCGTTACAAATTACTGCAATTCTTAAAATTTCATTATTTAATGTATATATATATATATATATATATATATATATATATATATATATATATATTTCACTTTTCAAAAATATATAGATAACATAAATTCAAGTACAACATAAAAGTGTTACAACTGTTAATGTTTTGCGCCCTCTATTGTTTCAGTCTCTTCATTGTCCGCCATTGTGAGCGGCTTCATGACTTCCTCCTTCTTTTTTGTCTTTTCGATGGGATTACCGAAGCTGCTTTTCTTACCATCCACTGTCTCGACTTTCGCATCCTTTTTCGGTTGTTCCGATTCGATTATCTTCTTCTTACGTTTTATGTCGTTCTTTTCACTCGACGCCGATTTTCCGTTCATATTCTCTTTCCTCCCCACTTTCTTTGATCGCTTTCTGTCTGATTTGGATTTCCGCTTGGATCCTTTTCGCGCTTTACTGCTGCCAGTCGCCGCCGAGCGGACGTCACTTCTTTCTTCAGTCCCCGTCATCATCGTCTTTTCGTCGGGAGCTTCGCTCTGCTTCTCGCCTAACCCCTTCCTGTTTTTGCTCTTTTCGGCCTGGGGGCAAAACATCACGCCGCTCGTTTGTTCTGAGTAAACTTGACTCTTACAAAGATCCCTGTATTTATTCGTCAAGTGCATCTCTACATTGCACATATTTTTGTTTGCGGCTTTATCACTTCTTTGATAAAACAAGATGTATGCGGACCTTTGCCGATCCTGCAGTAACTTGCTAAAGTCCGTGTACCGGTCCACAACGTCATCGTTAAAAGTAAACCAACGAATGACGGGGTCGTTGTTCTTAGATCCGTGTGGTATCTGTGCACAGGGCACTTGCAGCCTGGCATCACAGATGTAGTGACCAAACTTCGGACAGAACCCCTCGTGGCTGACTATCGCGTGGAGTATATATTCAGTGGGTAACGAGGGTTGTACGCAATAATCATACATATTTAGATGTTCTGGAATAGCTACCTTTGTCATGAGCTTTGAAGTAACAATGTCACGGCTGCAGTCCCGAGTACTTCGTCAAACACATTCGAGTAAGGACATGGCTCGATTCCAGAGCGCAGCAAGGAGATTATCAACATTGACGGAAGTGAGTTAATTTTTCGGCTGATCTTTACACCATACTTCCCGCAATGGATGCACATGAAACCGTCAACCATCTCATCACCAAACCTCTTTTACACACAGGCATTTAGATCGCACTTATCTGGATAGTCAGTTTTCCATTCGGGCCGTGGCTGTGGGATTGAGTTAGCGTCTTTGACTTTCATGGCCCCGCCCAATCTGGTACCAAGACAGAGATCGAAACTCACGTCTTCTGATCGAGTCACTGCGTCACAGTGAGTGCATCGTAGGGTATTACACACCGTAAACGAGAAGAAGTCATCACAACCGGGTAGTAGGTCAAAAATAGAGAGCAACATCTCGTGTGTGTCATGTTGTCTAAGTTTCTCGAGTGGGGTCAGGTCCAGTATACCCCGTAGGGCTCTCTTGACTGTGCCCTGTTTACTATTTGTATGTTCTAATATGTCGGCGAGGCAATTCATATGTCCCAAAAATGTAACGACGCGGTTTTCAATGTCAGTAGGCGGGTGCGTAACCGTACGATATTGCCGATTTCGTTTTCTGATTGCTTTGACTGTGAATCGTGTTACGCCAAATGGTTGATTGTCAATTGATTCCTGTTTTTTCCTAATGCAATTAAGAATCTCGCTGAAAGCGTGTTGTGTGCGAACATGGATCATGAACATATCGAGGCAAAAGAGGGACCTCAGGATAGCGTTCAAAAAACAACTGTTGCCTACATTGGGGAAACCGATAGGACGTGAATGACTTTGCGATACAATTCGTTTGGATGGCGCGTGTTGGCTTTCTGCGTCGCTGTAATAGCCATTATTTCGTGAATAAAATTCCTCCGTTAAGACTAAGTGGTTTTGAGACGGATGAGAGATTGTCAGGTCATCGACACATTTCGCCATATTAAGAGGCGAACCTTCGCTGTAACCCTGATTGAGACCTTCCTGCTGTTGTTTTTTGGATGGAATGGAAAGGTCTTTTGGAATGGAATATTCATTAACGTTTTCGAGTTCTTCTGCTGTCAGGAATACGTCAGTGGTCAGATGGATCATCTCATTATCTTCCCTGTCAGTAAGTTTTTCTTTAAAGGTGCTCAGTTCTTTGTCAACCATATCTTCGATGCTACCTTGTTTTTGTGACTTTTGAATCTCATCTTGGCTTTCTTTGAAAAATCGTTCGAGCGGTTCATGGGTTACCGGAGGGCGTCCCCATGAACTAGACGAGTAGGATATTCCAAGTGAGGCCAATAGCGCGCGGGCGTTACCACGCATAAGGGCCACTGAGGTACGTTGGAACAACTTGGTAACCGCTACGCTATAGGGAATACCCCGAACTTTACTAACATTACCAGCGATACGTCTAATTAATTGTTCGCCCTTGACATTCCAACCTCCAAACACCTCAACAACAGCGGGTGTGAACACATAACCATGGGCCTCCATACGCGCTCGGTATTTTCGATCCTTAACATTGGCAGCATATGCCGCTGCTGCGTAGCCTTCTGAAATAGCAGCTTTTGCCAGGAAACCACTCTGTTGTGGGTGCGTAACTGCAAAATCCACCGCTTCTGGGGGTCTCCATGTATCAAGATATCGGCTGGTCTTTCACGAAGATCAGGCAATAATCTCTGTGGTTCTAGCGAGACGTGCATTCGAGCATTCTGCGCCGCATGGAATAAAACATCTCGAATGCCATCATGACGAAGGCCTCGATGTCCCCCGTATTGACATGTGAGCGCGTGCAGACCATAAATATCCGATGAACGAAGGCAACGGTCGCACCGATGTTTCTTTGGGAAAATGGCTAGTCCCAACCATAGACGCACGAGGATACAAAATTGTGGCGGCGTTAGATCTACTCGTTGGATTTGACAGGGGGTTACTTGCAGCCAGGCACTTGCATGCGGTCTTGCTATTGCGAGTAGTCGCGCTCTATCAAATTGGTTCGCTTGACCGAGTAAGCATTCGTGTGACTTTTTATCGACCATAAATGACATTCGTGATTGTTTTGTGTTGGCAAGAGGTTCAAACTCATTTTGTAACATACTGACCATCTGACTCAAAGTGTCATCATAACCTACGTACTCTCTGGGGTCGCGCGATCCATTCCGTGCAACCGACAATATGCTAGAGATATACGCGCAAAATGAGTGCTTCTCTCCACTTCGCAGACCGAGTCCTCCAAGGTTTAGAGGGAGCGCAACTTGTTGTCGAGTGGCCTCATTTAATTGAGTCGCTGTTATTCGCTCAAAGGCTTGCATGACTTCCTGGTCAAACCTGTGTAAAAAACTTTCCATTACTAGGGGTGGAATTGTACGGTTGAAATGATTGATCTTTGGGCCAGCGACACAATGACGCAACAGCAAATATGCAATCTGCGGATCTGGAAGCGAAGAAACAGCGTCGATTGCTTGTTTTAGCTTGGGGAAAGCTTGCTCGTGCAGGTGTGAGTTTACGAAAATATCGTCACCAATGGGTGTTCCAAGCACATGAAAATTACATGTCATATTTGCAGATGGACGTTCTGTGCACAGCGAAATGCACTTCCGAACAGCTACCGGATCACCGGTAACTTCAGTCTTTGCCCAATTTAAGTTCAGGTTCAAAACGTGGAACGCCTTCTCTAGTTTGTTGAGGGTATTAGCCACAGCCTCAGGGTTGCCTCCAACGATGCCGTCATCGAGGTACCAGCAGTTAACTTCGATTCCCTCACTATCATTGGGCTGGGTAATCACCTTCTGGATCGCTAGAGAGAAAAGAAAAGGTCCCAAAGGATCGCCCTGTTGAACTCCCTGCTCTGATATTAGAGGTTCCATGTTTCCAAACCTTAGATTTGATGGCTTGTCGTAACACCAGCTAACCCATGGGTAAATCTCTGGGGTGAGATCAAACACCTCGTCTAGCATTGATGATCGGTTGACACAATTGAATGCATTGGACAGGTCCATCTTGGCCCAAACCCAATCAAGTCGGTTTCTATACGATGTGTGAATCCTTCGTACTTTGTGTATTATTGTTTCAATGGCGTTAGGAGTCGAGACACCAAGTTGTGTCGGGCGGAGAATCCGTGCAAAGCTACCTCTCAGCTTCATACAGATACATTTGGCGCAAAGTCGACGCAGCGTCTCACCCGAAGCAATTGGCCGAACCCCTCCATCTATTTTAGGCACTCCTATCAATGCTGCTCCAGCTAACCACGGCGCAAGCTCAGTTGGGGCAAGCCCCGCCAATAAGTGGTTGACAAGCTGTGTAAGCCTCTCCAATAAGCTGCCCCCACAATCCGCTGCAATCATGTCCTGCAAATGTTCAGGACGCCACCCTAGGCAACCTGGTGAAGTTGACGGTTGAAATGACTGGATGGCTCTCCACACAAGGTCTCGGTCTACTTGTACAGCGTCACTTATATCACTGCATCGCTGAATATCCGGATACATTAACGGAAACTCACCTTGGACACTCTGACGGGGGTGTAATTGAACCAATCGTTCTCGCACTTCCTGCGAAGCGTCACAAAGATCGTTTGACGTCAGCCGCCGCACTGCCTTACCATAGTTCCCTCTCCTAGCAATAGTGATCACCTCCGATACTTTGCCACACCTGTTTGTGCTCCTTGAGTATCTCTTATCTGCTAAAGAACCTGCGAGATCGGTAATACAGGAATTTGCGAACATGTTCAGATGTTCGCTAATAGCTTTTGATGCCTCTAGTGAACGTAACTGGTCTTGCTGGGTTGCTGTCAGGTGAAAGCATAACTTTGGCATACTCAATAATCGAACCCATGAAGCAATATTGTTCCTTGTAAGAACCGCTTTAATCGCATCAGCGAATAACAGTGCAGCATGTGTACGGGTGCTCCATGGAAGTCGAACAACCGTTTGAACCGGAGCAGACCAAACTTTTGCCAATGCCGAGATATCATCATTATGAGAGTATTGTTCACTCTGGTCTGCAGTCACTCCAACGAGGGACTTCGACGTATCTGAGCAATACGTTTCAATTTGTCCAGTCAGATTAAACACGCAACTCGTACAGACCCACTTGGGAATCGTCTTGGACTGCTTCTTTGTAAGGCCAACACAAGAAAGGTGAAAATAATTCCCGCAAGCGTGACATTGCGTTATACGCTTCCGGTTGCGAACCTCTCTACAAATATGGCACATATTAAAATTAACTTTAGAAATTAACTCGCCATTAGAACTTGTAGGGTGTGAGGCGGAGTGAGCTGACGTAATTGATGATGGAATCAAATTGTTACCCGTTCTGTCCATTGTCGATCTGATGGGTCTGATGGGTTTTTGCAGGATGCACTTTCTTGTTCTGTTCTTGATCTTTTCTTGATCTTTAACTATGTTCTTGATCTGTTCTTGATTGTGTATATTAATTGTATGTTATTTATTGTAATTTGAATATATCTTGAATGGGTAGCTAATTCAACACCAAATTTAATATGATCTTCTTCAGTTTTTGGGTTATTGATTCTGTATGTTTATTAGAAACCAAAATTTTTTTTAAGGTCTTCAGTTTTTGGGTTATTGATTCTGTATGTTTATTAGAAACCAAAATTTTTTGTAGTTCGCGTTAGTTGTAAGTAGTTCGCGTTAGTTGTATGTAGTCGTTAGTTGTAAGTAGCGAGCGGATGTCGTCGATGGTTGTCGATGGTTGTCGATAATTGTCAAACGAATGGTTGTCGTTAGTTGTCGTCGAAGGTTGTCCTTGGTTGTCGTCGAAGGTTGTCCTTGGTTGTCGTCGAAGATTGTAAGTTGTTGTAATGGTTTAGGATATGCGCTTGGAACTTACGCTCTTAAAAGCATCTGTTATTTTATGCCCAGTTTTTCTCCCAATTGTATCTTGTATGTTATTATATTGTATGTTTATTAGAAACCAAAATTGTTTTAAGGATGTTTCAAAAACATCGTAATTTTTGTATGTTTATTAGAAACCAAAATTTTTTTAAGGTCAACTATTTCAACTTGCGAATGGTTGTCGTTAGTTGTCGTCAAAGGTTGTCCTTGGTTGTCGTCGAAGGTTGTCCTTGGTTGTCGTCGAAGATTGTAAGTTGTTGTAATGGTTTAGGATATGCGCTTGGAACTTACGCTCTTAAAAGCATCTGTTATTTTATGCCCAGTTTTTCTCCCAATTGTATCTTGTATGTTATTATATTGTATGTTTATTAGAAACCAAAATTGTTTTAAGGATGTTTCAAAAACATCGTAATTTTTGTATGTTTATTAGAAACCAAAATTTTTTTATTTGTTTTATTCTCTGCTTGTGATGTTATATTTATACAAAATATAATATTTATTATCCATGCATACAAATTTGCTACTTTAGAGTTTAAATTTATTTTTAATATTATTGTTGATTTATATATTTTACTATTTTCTGCTTGATGTTATTTTTATAGTAATCTAGTTTAAAATATGTATCTATTAAATTATTTAAATGATTTTGAAGAAAGCCAATATCATTACATATTGTTGCAATTCTTAAAATTTCATTATTTAATGTATTATATTTTATATTATATGGTATGCATGAATGCTCATGCAAAAATATGTTTCTTGTAAATTTAAATATGTCATCTTTACGATATAAATTAATAATCTTTTTAATAAATTCTTATTCGTTATATTTTATTAAATTTAAACTTAAAAATTTAAATTTATTTCTTAGTACACACTAAATCCAGAATCTCCTTAAATTTTAGATTAGATAGTTTTAAAGAAGCAAAGAAGAAAAAATCGCTTAATTTAAAAGTACAATATTTTAATATTTCGATAACTCTTGCTATCATCTTCAGGATTAAAATTTTTTATGTTTAAAAGATTTTGATAGTTAACATTTATCTAACAATACAAGCATTGATGTGTCCCGCATTTCAACTTAAAATGAAAATAACGAAAAACTAAACATGCATGAACAACACATATTTAAACAAGCTCAAAGAAAAATAAATAAATTAAAAAAAGCATGCAAAACGAAATCATAAACAATATAATATTATTTATATATTATTAATAATATTATTAATATTTTTATTAATAATATATATTATTAATAATAAAGGCAAAATCATAAAACAAGCGATAAAAACATTTGAATTGAAAAATTAAAATAATGTAATAATTGAGTAATTAATTATAATTTAATCTAAACCAAAACAAAATCCTAGAACGGTGAGAATACAAACAAATTGAAAAATTAAAATAATGTAATATTAGAAAAATTAATTATAATTTAAGTTAAGGTTGAAATCAGATTTATTATTAAGAATTAAATTAGGTTCTTTTCTGATAAAATACGCTTCTTGTATAATGCGAGATATAAGTTACTTTCAAATGATCAAATAGATACATTTTCGAAATCAATATAATGACTCAAACTCGCCGCATTTTTACAAGAAATCTTATAGACAATGGCACTTCGCTAAAATCAGGTATACATTTAATAAGTTGTGGAGCTCATAATAATTTCTGAAGCTTTAAATAAGTCGGGGGCACATCAATGCTTGTATTTTTGGAAAAATGTCAACTATCAAAATTTTGTGAACATTTAAAATTTTAATCCTGATGATAGCAAAAGCTATCGAAGACAAAGGAATTATAAATGCTGATACAACCTCAACATCATTGAGTTTCGCTATATGACATCTCTTAGTAAAATTGCAATCCGATTAAAGTTAAAACTTGAACTGTTGATTCAACATATGGAATAAATTATAATTTATTCGAATTAGCTATTTTATTAAAAATAGCTGATTTGGCTGTTATATAAAAAGCTCTAACGAAACTCGAAGGTAGGAAATAGGTAGATCAACTATAAAACACTCGCATGTCCCTCCATGATTCGAATATATCACTATGTTTCTAATCACGCCCCTCTACTGAACATAAAGAGCTACTCTCCGACCTCTTAGGAGGGAACCTATCTAAACGTTTCAAATTATAACCTGAAATTAATATTTCTCTATCAAAAATGGCATCATGTATGATGACATTTAAAATTATCTATCATTTATTTCTCATTTATTATCATTTTTATATATACATCATTTATAATGGCATCTATATACTCAGAATTCGTCCAAACTATAACGTCAATATTCGAGATTAAGGTACAAATATTGGTGTAGCATACAGGCAGGAACACGTGAAGCCGTTCTTAATCGAGAGTGTTCTGATGCACGCGAGCTCAGAATCGAAGCTAATGAGATTTCCTTTCATAAGTGAACGCCAACACACAAAAATCGCTAATTACGAGAATATATTCTCCCGCAAAAATGCAACGATTTAACTAACTTCTAACTTTCCTCAGCATTTCTCTTTTCTGCATTGAATAATAGGAAATAATACGAACTTGATATATACGCAACTTTTTGGAATCAGACATTACGAATCGAGCCTGATCACTAGTTTCGAATACCACCTTCAACAACAGTTGGCAATCAAATCGTTTACCTAAACGACATAGGCCAAGCACCTTAAACGATTTGGAAATTGCCTGAGTCTAAAGATCGTAGAAAAACCTGTCTGAACAATAACCACATGTGAAATTTACATTTTTAAACTTTTTAAGGAAATCTACAGTTGCGGAAACACTTGTCCAAATGTCGGAATTGATGCAGGCATTTAATTAAGTGGTATTTATAAGATTCATGAGTAACATTAACATTTACACTTCCATCTATTTTATTGAGTCATTTATGTATATATTTTGTTTCGCTTCAGTTTCTCCGTAAGATTTTTACTTGTGGACTTTGTTTACGGACAATATGACTTGTATAGATTTATTGTATGATATATCGCATATATCGATTTAATTACTGTAATATATACTATATAATATTATATAGTATAAAATGTATTATATATCTTAATATTTTAATATTTAATATTTTATATATTATATTTAATATATATTATTTATTATAAAATGTTATATATGATAAATATTAAGATCTATCGCAGAGATATATCGTAATCGCAGATTTGCGATTAAAAGTTTTAATATAATTTATTATACTTATTTAATTACTGTAATATATAATATTATATAGTATAAAATATATTATATATTTTAATATTTTAATATTTAATATATTAAATATAATATATATTATATATTATACAAGATTATATATGATAAATATTACGATATATCGCAGAGATATATCGTAATCGCAGATTTACATTGTAATCGCAGATTTACATTGTAATCGCAGATTTACATTGTAATCGCTGAGTTACATTGTAATCGCAGATTTACATTGTAATCGCACAGTTACGTTGTAATCGCAGAGTTACATTGTAATATTAGAATAATTAGTTATAATCCGTTTATTATAATCAGAATTTTTATCATAATTAAAAACCGTAACAGAATATTTATGTTGAATAATACGTTTTGATAACCCCTGCTGGATTAAACTTTATACACCCTATCACAATAATCGTAACTTGATATATACGTATCTTGGATATATACGTATCCAAGATGACATTGTATTTGACATACAATGTCATCTTTTATGTAATGTGAATGCGTTTAAATATTTTAAATTTTGGGCACTTTTTGATCAACAACGATGCTATTTTTGACATTTCCAGAACATTTTGCCTTTTTGCCAAGTTTAACTATATAGGTATACTTTATATTAATGATAGATGGGACGGCAACAGTAGAGCTGTATATTAGCTTATATTTTAAGTCCCTTTAGGCTTCAATTACTTGTACAAAAATGGTTACTGTTTTAAATAACCATAAATTTACAATTACCCCCTTTCCCAATGATCTTTTCATATGTTTACGATATTTATGTTGACTATAAATATTGGTTTATGATTTAATATACTGTTTACTGTTTTATATAATTTTATCCGGATGATGACAGTTAACGTTTTAAAGCTGTTTTAAATTTAAAAAAAGCACAATTGACAATCTGCATTAGGGCTTGCAAGTTACCGTCATTTTTTACCGGTAAACGGTCATTTTTTCAAAATCTGGTAATCCAGTAATTTATCGGTAAATATGAAGGTGTTGATTTAACACCATAATTAATAGGTAAAATAGGAAGCATATGCTTTTGTAATTGAATGTAGAATTTAAGAAAAATAAGCTGGAATAGATTAAATATAAATGGATTATACTTCTTTATGCCGATAATAAAATAAGGTTAATAATTTGTAAAGTAGAGAATTCAAATAGAGTATTCTATAATATTTTATTGAATCAATGTTTTAACGCTGATTTAAATTAAAAAAAGCACAATTGACAATCCGCATTAGGGCTTGCAAGTTTTCATTCATTTTTTTCGGATAGCAGTCATTTTTTCAAAATCCGGTAATCCAGTAATTTATCGGTAAATATGAAGATGTTTATTTAAAACCATAACTAATAGGTAAAATACAAAAGCACATGCTTTTGGAATGCTCAAGGAATGATTAGCAAGAGCCGTTTTGACTGACATATTTAATAACAAGAACACATTTCAACTAAAACATTTTTAAGGATAAGTCATGAAAAGTTTGTTTCTTTGCATGCAATTTATGATTTCAGTGCCCGCTTGAATTGGATAAAACAATGAGAGGTCGTAATTGACTCGGATGGAGTATTCCATGAGATGATCGCAAATGAGGAAGTCCAAATACAACTAGTCGGTAACCGTACATAACAACCTGACGAGCTAGACAGTGTCCTCTAAAACATTATCGATCGTTCATTCGTAAGACAAATATTTATTCAAATACATGCAGTTTCTCATTTATTCAAGATTTATTCATTTATTCAATTTTTCTCAATTCCTTGTTTATTCAACATTCAGCTTTCTAGGTAATCGTTACATGTGACTATCTTCTGCTTTTTATGTAGCATTATACATTTGGGATCATCGATGGATCTATACTATCTAATTTACGAAATAACTTTGTCACTGGCAAAAATGCTATAGTTATTTAGACACTTGAAATAAAACTTTGTCAAAATCCTCCTACATCAGACTTAAGCGATAATAAAATCAAATGGATTTCAATGCCAATGCGATATTATAATATGCACCAAACTCTAATGACTCTGTATTATGCAATTTGAATGACACGCGTATTTGTTTATTGATTTTTTATTGTTCGATTTTGTATGATGCAGATTTAACAGAATTACCCCCAATTTTTGGAGTTATTTCCCGGAAAGTTTTCGGAAAGGCGTTGTGCGTGACAGGCTGAAATGTGTTTTGAGGGATATTGATTAGGTGAGTGCCAGTTTTAGTGATGCTATACTATTAATTGAAGGCACATTAAAGGGGGAAACATATTTATTTTTACCGCAAAGAAGAGTAACGGTATTTGATGATCCATGCAGGATAAATCCAGTTATTATAGACATTCAAAATCAACGATATAAAACGTTTCGTAGTTGTCGTGTATCAGAATATGCCGCTTTATCCAATAAGCTGAATACTTATATTTGAAGATCTAAGAGAGAGTGGTTTTCACGTGGATTGAAAAATAAGGATCAAAAAGGATGTTGGAGACATGTGAAGGGTACGCACTCAAGAGTTGGTCATTTATTACGTGCTAAAAATACAGATGAGGGCATGTATAAAATGATTAATCTATTAATGAGTCACTTACTGCTCCTGTGTATACCGTGACTATTCAACTAGTATAGTAGGATTCCAACAACTGTAACAGCTAAGTTATAGAAGAGACTTTGATGTTCCAACTGTAAGCGATATAGATGTGAACAAGCTGATTAATAAGATAAACCCTTGTAAAGAAGTCGGTCCTGGTATATCACCATGGTTGGTCAAAGAATTCGGAACAGAATAACCCCCTATTTTGGAGTTACTTCTCGGAAAGATTTCGGAAAGGCGGTGTGCCTGACAACTAAAAAGTGCTAATATAGCACTAGTTTTAAAAGGATATTGTAAGGTTAACGTAGATAATGTGCGACCCTTATCGCTAATTCCTACAATTGCTAGATTGATGGAGGAATTTTCACCAAATTTATTAATGCCACATTATCAAGATTTTCTTGATGATGATCAGTTTGCATATAGACCAGCTGAGTCCACTACCAATGCCTTGATCATAATATATGAAGGTGTTCTAAGCGCAGTAGACAGAAAATTGGTTGTGATAATAATTCAAATTGATCTTACAAAAGCATTTGATAGAATTGATCATGATATTTAAATTCGCAAGTCAAGTACGTTTATTAACAAAATCTTTATTTATTTATATAGTTAAGTACCATGTTGCCGCTTTGGATGGCTAAGTGGATACATGATTATCTCACAGACAGAACACAAAAGATTATATGCGAGGGCATAATATCGAGTATTTGCAAGGCCAAGTGTGGAATTCCGAAGGGAAGAATATTATCGCTTTTTTAATTTATTTTTATGTGGCAAATGCGTGCTGGCGCACGATTACATGACCACAACAACAAAAATCTAAAAAATATTAATCATGTTTCGTGGAGGTGGGTACGGAGGCGGCATTTGAATGCAATAAAAGAGGGAGTGCGCCAGACGTCGAGTGGGAGCTCATTCTAGGCGAGTGGGGACGGCGACGATGAAGGATCGGAGATTGTAGTTGTTAGAGTAATTGGGAACGTATAGTAAGAGGGAATTACTGGAACGCAGTAATATAGAGGTGAGGCGAGTGTCGTCTAAGAAAGGGAGGTGGATGAATGATGGGGAGCCGACAGCGATGAGTATCTTGCTCACTCAGGAGAGTGAGCAAGATATGTGGAAGTGTGTTCAACGCGACAGAGACGAAAGAGCACTCGAACGGCGGAGTTGATGATGCGTTGTAGGGGTCTGATGATGGATTTTGGAGAAATGGCGAAAAGGCTGAGGCAGTAATCGATTTTAGGAAAAAGAAGCGGTGAAAGAAAATACATACAGGAACGGAAGTCGATAGGGGGTCGGATACGACCGATGTCATGGAGAATTAAGTTAGACGAGCGGACCTTGCCACGGACGAAGGGTTTAAAGGAAAGGTGATCATCTCAATGAAATCCTAAGAAAGTGAGATTGTGGACTACGGGGATGATTGATGAGGCAAAAGATACATTTGGAGGAGATATGTTAGATTGGTGGACGAGTATCCAAATTATTTTTGACTTGTTTGGGTTTAGAACTAGGTAAAGATGGGAGAGACGTTTGTAAATAAAAGAGAGTTGGAGGTAGAAATACCGATATCGTGTATGCGATGAGCGGGTGCATGATCATAGATGATGGTGTAAACGGCGTATTTCATAACGTTATAGGAACAAGATTTGATAAACAAAGAGAGATCGCCACGTAGAAGAGAGAAAAACAGGAACCTAGGACTGAACCTTGTGGGACCCAACAAAAATAGGGATGGGAGGAAAGGATGATAAATTTGAACAGATGCGAAAAGAACGGTTGGATAGTCACGAGGCAAACCATGCTACGGTGGAAGAAGAAAATCCGTAATCATAATGAATGCGAGAAAGGAGGCTGGAGTGGTCGACCATGTCGAAGGCGGAGGAGAGGTTGAGGGAGATGATAACACTATATAGAGCCTTTCACGATAAATGAGTAGGTCATTGTAAACCTTCATGCAGACGATTTCTGTGGATTGATTAGAGCGGAAAGCGGATTCTAGAGAAGGGTACAGATAGGATGAAGCGAGATAAACGTTAATCTGTATTAAGATAATGCGTTCTAAGAGCTTATAAAGAGTAGGAAGAGTGAAATGGAGCGATAGCTAGAAGGAAGTGAGGGGTCGTGCGATTGTTTCTTAAGAGAAGACGAGTGATGGGGGATTTCCAGTGCGAAGAGAATATATGATTGCGGATGGACGAATTAAACAAGATGGCGAGGAAAGGGATACCGATGAGCATATGGATTTAAGTCTGGGGGTAGGCATGGAATCGCAAGTGAGGTTTTGTTGGCCAGGTACTTGACGACTGATGATACTTCGTAGGTGAGACAGTGAAAATATGAAAGAGTTCCGGGAGGATGAGGCGAGGCAAGAAAGTGAGATGGAATTGAGATGGGTTTGTGAGATAGCAACGTAGATACTTTGGTCTGAAGAAATGACGAATAATAATGGGGATTTATGTTGCAAGAGAAAGAGGAGCGAGAAAGGATTGAGTTAAAAGTTATTTCACAATATGTCAAAAAAAGATTTAGAAACGCTGAATCGAATACATCGCAAAGCCAGCAGAATAGCCGGTGTTTATTTTCCTTCATTAGAAGGTGTTTTAAATATTTTTTACACTTCATGTCGAAAGCTGTCTAGAGGTCATGGAAATCTTCAATATAAAATGCCTCCATCAAATCAGTATTCTAATAATACAAGACATTCGGAGTTGTATAGTAGGCCACATATTTGGCACTGAAATGTATCACAAGAGTTTTGTTTCATCCTTCATCAGAATATTGAATGAAAGTAAATAGGGGAATGATCCATGTTCATCCATGTCGCACTAGTCAATTGTTTTCTCTTTCTGGTTAATTGTACAAATTTAATGTGATGACTTAATTTTGTATTTTAGTGTTTTTTTTAATTTTGTTTATTACTTGTTCTAATATAAATATAATGTAATGACTGAATTTTATATTTTATTGATAGTCAAACATGAATGGATGGCCAAAATAAAGGCATTCTCGTCACATTCGATATTGCTTTTTAATTTTAATTATATATTTACATAAGGATAAATCTCGAAAATTACGGCCTAATTTTACTTATGCTGTTAATACTTTCACCGTTAGTTTTGCTAGAAATCAAGTCAAACCGGACTAGTTGTAACTTTGAAAATATAAAATCTGAAGTCTGATATAAAAATATCAAACAGTATAATTGGTTATTTGACGAAAACCTTATGCTCTAAACCATTAACTTATGTGTATACATAAGTAAAATATCAAACACGATAATTAATTATTTAATGGGATCACTGAAGGCATATCTAAGGATGGTTAATAAGTGATATTAAATGGCAACGTTTGATATATCTACATTTTCGATAAGCACTTACAATATTTCGTTGAATTTAAGAAAATTTTACCGCTAAAAATACTAGTGTTTGACCGACACCAACAATGGACAACTGCAAGTACAGTGCTCGATACACGACTGCAGCGTCTGGACAACAATCACCTGCGACAAGAATAACGCTAAAGAAGACTTCGTATGTGGTTTTTGTGCCAACAAACTAATATGCAACCTTTCCAATAAGCACATATCAACATCCAACACGTCAACTCAAACTACCCCCGTCGTTTCTAATGTCCTTTCTCCACCCACCGACCCTGCCACCATATACACTTCCCATTCCATGTCATCTTCACTCCCCGACACCCCACGTCCCGTCCTTCCCGTCTCGTTTCTCAATAACTTGCATCCATCAATCAAAATCACCTCCACCAACCTCCACTATCCTTCCACTTATAACCTTTCCTCACATCGCTTGCCACCCTCTTTATTATCATTATCCTCTATGTCTCCCGTCGTCAAACCAAATCCCTCCAAATCATCAACTGACAGCTCTTCTATCGTGATCTCACCTACTCACGTCAGTCGTCCTCCTTTACGGAAGCGCTTTGCTTCTCGCGATCGTTGCGTCATTGTTACTAATATCACGCCTTCTAACTCCTTATCTCCACAAGCACGTCTGGACCACGATGTTTCCGCCTTCAGATCCATCCTCACGTCTATTGTTCCTGCGGATAAACCATCCTTTTTCAAGGACATTTCTCCTGTCGCATTCATCCGTTTAAACAAATCTTCTTAATCTAATCCTTCCCAGCCCCCTCTCCTAAAAATTGTTTTCAAGCATCGCTCTCACGCGTCTTCTCTCCTCTCTCAACGATTCAAACTCATGTCATCTTCAACCACTCGAATTTTCCCCGATCGCGCCCCTTCTAAAATCGCTCAAATCTCTTCAGCCCGCATCAAAAAACGCCGTCGCGAGGAAAACGGCGAAACATCACTCTCCATCCGAAACATAGACGGAAATTTTCAAGTTGTCCACACCCGTCCAAAAATTCGATGGCGCTCCATCTCTCCTATGTGTCTTCTCCACTAGACTCTTTCGCCACAGCACACGGTTTCCGCCTCGGTCTCCTCAACACTAGATCTATTCTCAATAAATCCGATCTTATCCTCAACCTATTCACCAAGCAATCCATCGATCTCTTCTGCCTCACCGAATCCTGGCACTCAGATTCCGACGACCTTTCCATTCGCCGTCTGCTCTCTGCCGGTTGCTCCCTAGTCGAATCCGCCCGCCCCCTCAGCTCATGCCCTTCTAAATCCTCTAATCATGGCGGCATCGTCGCATTCGCTCGTCACCCAGCGTCTCTTCGCAAAATCAATCCCCCTTTCAGTCCTTGCTCTTTTGAATTGCTCACTTGTCGTTATTCTAACCCGATCACTCTAGATCTCGCCATTGTATACCGTCCCGGTTCATCAGCTCCTACAGCCTTATTTTTTACCGAACTCGCTGACCTCCTTTCTCATTGTTCTTTGTCCTCAATCCCTTCACTCGTTCTAGGCGACTTCAATATCCGCCTAGACCGCCCCTCTTCCACAGATTCCAACCGCTTCATCAACATTCTATCCAACTACAATTACAAACTAATCTCCACTGCCCCCACACATATACTTGGTGGGGCACTTGACATCATCGCTGTCCCCGATCATTTTGCTGCCTACACCTCACTGTCCATCTCTGATCCTGGTCTATCCGATCACTTTCTTATCACCCTTGATCTCACTCGCAACCACACCACTCCTCACACACCTACAATCCTACGTCGCCCTTGGAGAAATCTTGACCTCTCCCTTCTCCGCTCTGCCTTACTCAAATCGTCTCTATCATTACCCACAATAACATATTCATCTCCTCACGATCTCGCCTTTCTTTTCGACTCTGAACTCACATCCACTCTCGATATTCTCTTGCCCTTCAAGTCTCACCCACACCGTCGCTTGCACCGTGCCCCATGGTTTGACATCCAATGTCTACTCTCAAAGCGTCGACTCCGCCATGCTTTTCGAGTCTATCACCGCTCTCTCAGACGCGATTATCCGCTCGATCACTCCGTCTTTCCGTGATTCCTATCTTGCTCTTCGCCGGTCTTCATCTCAACCTACTACGTACCAAATGCAACTCCTTCTGGCAGCATAAAATCATCACTTCATTCAACTCTAAGACTCTCTGGCATACTTTTAACTCAATCCTGGCTCGTTCCTCTACGCCGTGCAACATCAATGCTAATGATTATTCGTCATTTCTCCAGACTAAAGTATCCACGCTGCTCTCTCACACCCCGGTCTCCATCCTATCCCACTCTGCCCCGCCTAGCCTCATCTTTCCGGAACTCTTTCATCCTCACCCTGTCTCACCTACAGAAGTATCATCTGTCCTCATGTCCTTGCCCAACAAAACCTCACCCGCCGATCCCCTGCCTACCCACATATTAAAATCTATATGCTCATCGATATCCCCATTTCTCACAACCTTGTTTAACTCGTCCATCCGCAGTTGTATCTTCACTTCATACTGGAAATCCGCAATCATTCGTCCCCTCCTTAAGAAACAATCGCTCGACCCCTCCCTTCCTTCTAGCTATCGCCCCATTTCACTACTCCCTACTCTTTCTAAGCTCTTAGAACGCCTCATCTTAATGCAAATCAACGCTTATCTCTCCTCATCCAATCTGTACCCTCCTTTCCAATCCGCTTTCCGCTCTAGTCACTCGACAGAAATCGCATGCATAAAAGTGTACAACGACTTACTCATTTCTCGAGACAAGGCTCTATATAGTGTTCTCATCTTCCTCGACCTCTCCTCCGCATTCGACATTGTCGACCACTCCGTCCTCCTATAGTCCAAAATCTCACTTTCTTAGGCTTCCATTTCGATGATCACCTTTCCCTTAAACCCTTCGTCCGTGACAAGGTCCGCTCGTCTAACTTAATTCTCCGTGACATCCGCCGTATCCGCCCCCTTATCGACTTCCGTTCTTGTATGTCTCTTCTTTCATCGCTTCTTTTATCTAAAATCGATTACTGCCTTAGCCTTTTCGCCAATTCTCCAAAATCCATCATCCTACCCCTACAACAAATAATCAACACCTCCGTTCGAGTGATCTTTCGTCTCAGTCGCTTCGACCACACATCCACATATTGTGCCCAACTCTCCTGGCCAACCATCCACATCCGCATCAAACTCCGCCTTCTTCTCGTTACTTTTCGTCTCATCGCTGTCGGCTCCCCATCGTTCATCAACCTTCCTTTCTTAGACGATACTCGCCCCACCTCGCTATCGCTTCGTTCCTGTCATACCCTCTTACTCCACGTTCCTAATTACTCCAACAACTACGGTCTCCGATCCTTCCTCGTCGCCGCCTCACTCGCCTGGAATCAACTCCCTCTCGACGTCCGCCGCGCTCCCTCCTTTATCACATTCAAACACCTCCTCCGTTCACACCTTCTCGACACCTGATTCACAGTCTTGTTTTGTTGTGGTCATGTAAGCGTGCGCTGGCACGCATTTGCCACGTTAAAATAAATCGTTTTTTTAGTGTCAAGTAATTCAAGGCTATTAATTTCAATACGTGATCTATGCTTATTTTTATTATCAACATAGAAGAAAAAAGCTGTTTTTATGTAGTCGCAATGCGTTTTTGTGATATATGGATATTCTTGTTGTCATCTTTAATCCAAAACTCGTAGACATTTTTTCGTTATGTTCTCCATCCAGTAAACTATCTAATCTTATATCAATTACTTTATATGATACCCTCAAAGAGTGATCTTAATTAAATAAGCTAACTGAGTCTACGTATTTTATATTGCAAATTAAAAATAATGCAAAATAAAAGTTAAATAGTGAAATAATAAAAAATTAATTAATAATAAATAATTGTTCTAAGATTTTATATAATTTATATAAATTGTTCAAATCCGGAAAATGTTTTTAATGTTGTTTCGTTCAGGTGCTCGAGCACAACGTTTTTACTGTTTGAAAGAGAAATTATCCGATTTGTAAGATATCCATTCAAACATGAAAATATTTCAGTTCCCTGAATAATATTTTTCGACCACCATAATATCTCATATTCAAACTTGGAGTTTCATATTCATTATTAATATATTACTTCCTTTATAATGTTCGCCAAAGAAATCCTCCGAATAAGCAGTAAAACACATTAATTTTTCATTTTAAAGATATTTTGGATTGTTTTGTCACCAAAAAACTTAAAGTTTCTCACTAAACTTATGACTAGCTTTAAGGTATTTCTTAGAAATAGCCATCGTTCAAATGTATAATATTATAAAATTCATGCATGGAGCCCATTTTTCTACAAAGATTCCAAAGAATTTTGTACTAAAAGCCTGCCGTTTTACAAAATTTAACATCGACTAAATTTTTTAAGACTTAATGGATTATACAATGTATATTCATTTATTATAATTAATTATATCATGATTGATTATACAATTATATTATAATTATTATATTATTATATTATTATATTATTATTTAATTATTTTATTATTATAATTATTTTATTAGTTATAATTATTCATAAAAATGACGTTTATTTTAAATTTTATTTTTTATTTTTTATTTTTATTTTTAACTTGATTTAAATTATAGAAAATCTAAAAACAATTATTAATTTTATTATTTAATTATTAAATTTTGATTTAGCATTATTATGTTTTGTTTATTTTATAATTATATAACAATACGTAGACTCAGTTAGCTGATTTAATCTATTGTTTAATTATTTAAATTATATTTTGCATTAGTTTTATTAGATGATATAAATACGTAGACTCAGGTAGATGATCTGATTTACAGAAATAATGCTCTTCGATACATCGTTACAGTTTTTCTAAAAGATGTAAGGAAAAACTAAGTCCACGCGTCAATAATTACATTTCAGTTGAACACTGACATGTCATTTAGGTAAAGTAGACTAATTTTTAAGTAGATAACTGATAGGCTGTAAAAACAACGTTATGTCATTAACGTTGTATTTACTATTGAGTAAAAAACTCAATTAATGTTTGAATTTAATGATCGCTAAAATACAACAACGTAAATTTTTAAAAATTGGAAAAAGTTTTAAAACTGTTCCAATTTGTTTTTAAAATTTCTGTTTTCTCAGTCATCCATTTTAATCGGGATGTTGACATTGCATGTAATTCGTCATGCTATTCTTAAACAACTTCCACACTTCGGATTAGCGAGCGTTTACATAATTAATATCATTATTAATACGTAATGTTAATATTACGAGTTTGACGTTGCCATTTCAATATCAATTATATCATTTTTATGACGCAGCTAATTTTTATATTGTGTCGTAAAATATTAGTTCAGTAATATTTTAAATTAATAAATCAGACGTTGTACAATGTAGGTTGCACTAAAACAAAAATTGAAATGCTTTGTTTATATATTGCTAAGTAACTTATACTCAATCTATTTAGTATTTGATAAAGGTATAATTTTTAGCCGAATTTTACAGTCAAATGACGTTTCATAAATCAAGAGAATCGATTCTTATTCAGCAAAACAAGAAATGGAAATGCGAACTTGACAGATATAAGAAACTCGTTCAAACTTATTGTGATTATACGAACTGTTTAAAACACGAGTGCAGTGATAAATTTGAGTTGATGAAGGTTCTTTACCTCAGGCTTATAGATTACATGCAGGTATTGAACATCCTTAATTTTAGCTAATATACAAGAATGATAATTACAATTTAAGTAACAAAATATCAATTAAATTAGTCCATTGAACCTCATAGGTATCAGTTCAATAGTTGAACTGTTATGATTAATATATGCTTATTTAAATTAATTTAGGCATTAAACATGTCAATATTAACAATACTCAAAGCCGACAAATTGTTTAAATAAATAAAATTAAATAGTTTTTTAATTATAATTGTCGGAAATAGTTGCGGCTTCATTACATTTTGAATTACTAAAGCTAACCTCACGTTTAAATCGATTTTTGGTAAAGACAAATTACCGAGCTCTGATCGAAAGATAACGTCATAAGTTGAAAACAGTTACATATGCATGCGATAAATCTAACGGTCAATGTATGTGAAACGTAATTTGTCGATATAACTATATACATATTATCATTAACTCTATAATTTCATTAATAAATAAAATAATTTTAATAAATAAAATTCTTTAATTTATAGGAACGAAGATATCGAATTAAATTAGTTTATTTTAAAGTTCATTATATTTGGATATCTCCTGTTATTAAGATCAGGAATTTGTAATTTCCAGAAGAAGATTGCATTGAATATCGAACTATTATGAAGTTTAGAAATAAAACTGTTTCCACTTATTTCTTAGTTCCTGGTATTAAAGATATTAAATAGATATTTAATTGTAATGAATTATATTAATTGTAATATATTCAATATATTACAATATATTGAATATTAATATATTCAATTGTAATTGAATTATATTGAATTGTAAATCAAATAGATTATATATATTATCTATTTTCTGTCAATTCTAATCAAATTCTTATCTTATTCTAATAAAATTCTATTTTATCATCCATAAAATAGTTTAAATTATAACTTTTGGAGCCAATTTTGAAGTATTTCCTCTTATGACATTTGACTATCAAGTATTTTTATTCTAATAAAAATAAATTTAAACTGTCAAGACAAAATAAATTGTTTACCTACTAGAAAATTGTATAGTTTGTGATATTTCAGTATCGTTAAGTTGGAACGTTTCCGTCTCGAGCGACCTCTAACAGGCACGCTACCATTCCCCGCTGCACTGCACAGCTTAAACGCTGCAAGAGAAAATTGGCAGCACTTCGATCATCTGTTGCCACCACCAACATATTGCCCAGTTTTGTCAAAAAATTCGAAGTTATCGGCCCGGCAGCACCAATTGTGTCGATCGCCAACGGCACAAATATATATTGTGATTCGTCAATACATTATATTTGGCATACTTTCGATCCACTGCCAATCTAGCAACCTCCTTGGCCCCAGAGACCGCACTAGGCAAATGACTGGCAGCAAGAATGTTGGGACACGTGAAGTCCCATACTATCATACGTCCCCTTTCCCATGGGACTAGTGAATCACCGTCCGGTCTCTTTCCGTCGTTTCTGCAGATCCCGATTGGTTCAAGGCGGGAAGGGACACCGGCTGTGACAAGGGCGCTACGAATAAGTGTGTTTACAGCACTGTGCCGATTGTGCCGAGAAACCACTCTGGGGCAGTCTAGCCCGTGAATACCAGAGGGGTCTGATACGACGCCGCACTCACACTTTAATGAAACCGAGTTGAGAATACCGAGGCGGAGGGCTGATGCAAGACAGATTGAACTGTCGTCTAGTTTTGTGCTCATCGAAACTTTCGGAAGGGCATTAAGGAATCGCCAGACTATCTTGTAGACGCGGCTAGCAAGCGGGCCCGATCTTTGGGAAAGGTGCATGAAGCTGCCAGGTGTCGGAATTCCTTCTCAAACAATGGGGCTGCCCAACGTTTTTGCAAGGTTGTATCCGTTGGAACAGTCAAGTCGAATTTAGTGGTCCAACTCTCTGACGCCGTTCGGTAGTTAAGGTCACTAGTGCCTGAGCGATTTACCAAATGCTCTGGGATTAATAGCGCAGTTAAGTCCTTCGTGCGCAAAACAGATGAACAAAACACCGGTATAGATAACTCTTCCGCACGCAAAACACCCAGTCCACTCATCTTAATCGGTAGCCAGGCTTGACGCCAGGCCATGTCAGAGAGCCTGAGGTTAAAGATTTCCTCCAGAGAACTGCGAACTTCCTCGTCGAAGGCTTTCACGAGGCCGCTTGTATAACACGGTGCGCAGCGTAAAAGGAAGTTGATCTTTGGCAGCGTCAAACAATGTCGAAGTATAAAGAAGGCGTCGTGCTTCGCAAGTTTTGAGAGCTTTCGGCCTACCTGCTGAAGTTGTGTGATAGCCGATTCCAAGAACATATCGAGGTGAAATCCGGCGCAAAGCGGAGCGCCTAGCAAGTCCGCAGATGACACATCACAGACTTTTACGTTTGGCATTATATCAAGTAGAGGTTGAATATAGTTACCGCTTTTCGAAATCACTTGGCGTTTGTCTGGCCGTAAGAACAATCCAATTTTTTCTCCTTGAGTTCGAATGTGTTCGATATCATTGATTAGAGTGGAAACTTCCCTATGCAGCAGTCATCCAGATACCAAACAGCTAATGGTGACAAAAGGCTGTGGTTCAGACTGTTGATGGTAAGTGAGAACACGAGAGGACCGAGAGAATCCCCTTCTTGTACTCCCTTTTTTGAATCAATCACATTGTCCTCGAAGAGAAGTGTGCTTGGGTAATCGTAGCACATTTCCACAAAGTCCTGGATCCCCGGGATTTCCTTCCTTCACAACCTGAAGGACTGCGCCCCTGCTGATTGAGTTAAAGGCATTTTCGAAGTCTAACTTTACCATCGCCATATTGCCTACCAAACCGTGTTCAGCAAAACATCTCGCTGCATGAATTGCGGCCTCGACACCCCAGGCACACCGACGCCAAGTTGATTTGGAAGAAGCATGTCAACCACTCTCTCGGTAGCAAATCTGCAAGCCACCTTAGCAGCTAGCCGGCGGAAGGTACACCTAACAGCTATAGGTCTGACTCCACCGTCCCCTTTTACGAAAGCCAGAAGCTTGGCTCCGCATAATATAGGCCTGATCGAGGTTGCCACTTTACCCGCAAGGATGTTACTTGTTAGCTCACAAATAGATTTCAGTAGTATGTCTCCTGCGACACCACTCGAACGACTAACTAGGTCACGTAGATGAGAAGGACTCAGGCCATCAGCGCCCCTAGCAGAAGACGGTGGAAATGACTGGAGAGCCGACAAGACAGAAGGACCCGAAATAAGTGGACCTAAATCGTGATTTGACCGCGGACGTGCGCAGCTTTCATTATAAAGTAACCGTCGTTCTGGATGTTTGCGACGCCAAAGCTCGATAGTCTGCTCGTCCGCACTCAACAGCTGGTTGTTATCGCAAGTAGTCGTACCGCTCCAAGAATATCACCATCCTCCAACTTTTCAGAAACCTTGTTTCGAAGTTGATCATCCCGGTGATATACAGGTTTAGTTCTTGTTGTACTGATTGTTGTGATTGCCCCTTGACCGTACGACATGCATGCTGACTTTAGCGTCGACCCTAGCGACACAGTACTGTTACCCCTGTTGGTTAGTGGCACGCGCAAGACTGATTTCGCGAATCCGAGGAGTTGCATCCATGGGTTATCGTTTAGCGGTCAAGCGTTGACAGCATTTATTAGTTCGACAAGCTTGGTTGCTATTGTGGGCCTCGCTGCACGTGGTATTCGCCGAATCAGACGTACGTTCTCGCAAAGTAGTTCCATGCTCGATAACGAACTTTGGAGGCTTGGGAAAGCGGTTGGATTGCCATTGGAGTAGGCAGCTGCTGTATTTAGTTTGTGAATCGTTGGAGGCTTGCCAGAGCCAGGGCAAGTTGAGCCTCGACTGTGCTGCCGAATAAGTCCACTTGCCACATGCATAAAATCCCGGTAGCATACGGAGCATTGTACTCGCATAAATCCGTTGTAAGAAGGTATGTATATTAGATTATATTTAGACGTTTGTAAGAACTTAATATGACCAAGACAAATTTCAATTAAAAAATTATTTATTTCTAATAAAATATATTATTTATTATTCATAAAAATTTCCCACTTAAAAGTTTAAACTTTTATTTTTATAACAGTTAGAGTTTTACTAAATGAGTACAATAAGAGTTATATATATAGGAATTTACTCTTTAGTTTTTAAAACTAAAGAGTTTTTAAAATAAAATTTTAAAATTTTAAAATTTTTAATTTTTAATTTATAAATTTTTTTATTGTTCATATAATATAATTGCGCAATAATCAGATAAATTAAATATAAACCTTATAGGGTGTCGACAAATTTTACTAGATTTTGAATTATTCGAGTACGGGTTTGAATTATTAGTAAATTTATTTGTTAAAGTACGTTCTTTTAATTTTGGCATTGCGTCCTCAGTTAGTTTTATCATTTAATTGCTTAAAGTTAAATTCGAAGTTTATAAAACTCTACAAATTAAGATTTGTTCTCACATATTTCTTAACTTTCAGCTTGTGTTGCAAATTCATTAGATATTTATCGTTTTTCAGCGTAGCTTTATCAACCAAGAAAGCTATTGCCCAACAGATATGTTGATTTCGAGATTAAGTTACAATGCGATGTCACAAAGATTCATAAATGAAGATAAAGTTGCACACGGTGTAAGTACGTTTTTGATAATTAATTTTTTTAATTTAAATACACGAGTCATAATCGTTTATTTAATTCATGAGTCGTTTCATCTCTGCATGTTTATTACCAGTTGTACAAAATGTATTAACGACTCACCATCATCCGTGTTTCTATTGATAATCCTATAAATTAATAAGTTTAATTTTTTAAACGATGAAGCATAGTATCGTCCGTGTCCAATGTCTATATTTTCATAATAATAGATTACCAACAAAATACGCAAAGATGTATAAACATGTTTTTAGATATATTTTTATATTTTGTTTAGATATAATATCTGGTTTATTTTCTAATTTACAATGCGAGTCATCGGAGCGGGAGGTTATGATTTAGTTTTTATATATTTTAAACTAAACTTTGTTATCTATATTATTTTTGATATAATATTAAATATTAATTAATATTCAAATAATATTTAAAGATTAAATATGTTTAAATATATTGAACTTAATATATTGTCAA
The DNA here is from genome assembly GCA_012934845.2 of Pomphorhynchus laevis. Taxonomy (NCBI): domain Eukaryota; kingdom Metazoa; phylum Acanthocephala; class Palaeacanthocephala; order Echinorhynchida; family Pomphorhynchidae; genus Pomphorhynchus; species Pomphorhynchus laevis. The sequence goes on along the minus strand of WNNJ02002847.1, from coordinate 132,742 downwards.
CAAATAGTATATATTACATATATATTATAATATATTATATACATTATAATGTTATATATTATATAAATTTACATATTATATATTACATCATATAACAGTTATTGAGCCGAAATTTTTTTGTTATGTTAATACACCGCGATTTGTGTAATGCTTTACGTATTAAAATTTGTTATAATAATCGTTTGACATAACACAGTACTCTTTAAAATTCGTTTGGAGGATTGTGAAAGTTCATTTGCCCACTTACGACATATTATACGTTTAAACTATATGGATTTGGATATCATTTTTTGATTTAATTACCACGTGAAACACGATCAATTCAACTGCAACACACTATCAGTAAGCCAAAAATAGTAAAGCATTTATTTCATCATTATAGCAAAAATCTTTAAGTTTATGATCGATTTAAATTTGATGTTTAAAAACAAATTCTTTGTTTAATATAAGGATCAGTATAAAGACATTCATTGTGAGAACCATTTAAAGTCTCGATTAAAAATGCAGGACGGCGAAGTACTTAATCGAACAATGTTTATGCCATTTAAGTGCTTTATCTTAGATATCGATCTTAAAACAGCGAATCATAATACTTCAGGAATACATAAGTGAATTAGAGGACAAATGCATCAACCGTGAAATGGTAATTAAATAAATTGTTTAACTTTAAATAATTTTCTGTTTATCGTAGGATCTACACGAAAGTCGTAAAGCACATATTCTGGAAATATTCGATAGGCTTATGAAAGTCAAAAATAATACAATGTTTCAATAATTTGTTAAACTTAGTACTTAATTTTATGTACGGATGAAATCACCCGTTAATGCAATTAAATTTAGGTTTGTCAACCCCTGTGAAAGGTGTCTACAACTTTTCACATTTAAAATAAAAAAATTGTTAAACCAATATTAGCTAAAGTATTTAAAATGCTTATTATGAAAACTCTACATAATCGAACAAGAATAAAAGTTTATTTTCTCTTGAATATTCGCAATGGTTTAATTAAATGAGTTATATTTTGTGTACCCCCAGACTCCCTACGACTTAACAGGCGCATATTAAGTTGTGGAAACATCGAGAATGCGGAGATAAACTAACCCATGCTCTCCATTTGGCTATCCATACCACATCATTAATAGAGGATATAACAAGTGTTGAGTATCTGTCGCCCGAAATATATTCAATGCAGCGCGACCGATCCTCGGAGTCACCAAGCCAGGTCAAAAGTTTATTGACAGACAAACGCTGTTCTGGAATAAAGAGGTCCAACAAGCTGTACGAGATATAAAGGAAGCATATAAAATGTTGAAACGATCTCAGCTTTCAGAAGATAAAGAACGTTACCGTCTACATAAGAGGATTGCCAAAACGAAAGTGACAGAAAGCAAAAACAGCTACATCACAGACCTGTACAATAATCTAGAGTCCCCTGAAGGTAAATTTGATATATACCGCCTTGCAAAGTCTCGATTAAATGCCACCAAAGACATCATTCACTTTGCCAAAATCAAGAATAAAGATTGAACTATACTGCGAGATGATAGAAAAATTCAGGACAGATGGCGTGAACATTAAACAAAATAAGTAACATAGAATTCCCCCATCCTGATTTACCCATTGGAGCATGCACCTCTGGACCAGTCACGGAGATCACAATCGCAAAAGTAGCTGAGTCAATAAATAAGATGAAAAACGGAAAAGCTACCGGACCAGATGGTATTCCTGTCGAGGTTTGGAAACTCACGGGACTTGCAAGCATAGCTTTTCTTACACATCTTTTTAACAAAATAGTTACACAATATGAAGTACCTATAGCATGTCAAAGATCGTTTACAATCCCCATCTGGAAACAGAAAGGTGACATTGCTAGCTATAGCTATTATCGCCCTGTCCGGCTATTATCCCACACAATGAAAATCGTTAAGCGTGTCCTGGACAAGAAACTAAAGGCTCTGACTAACATCGCCGTTAACCAGTGTGGTTTTGTCAAAAATGTATCAACCACAGATACCATACAAGCAGCAAGGATATTGATGGAAAAAACACCGAGAAAAGCAGCAGAGTTTACATATGGGGTGTTCCTTGATTTTGAGAAGGCTTTTGATCGGGTGCCACATTCTTTTATCTGGTACTCCCTGCGACAACACGTTGTCCTAGAGGAGTACGTTGCCTGGATTAAACTAATGTACTCGGACACGACTAGCATAGTACGCTGTGCTACCGGCGATTCTCAACCATATCCGATTACGGTTGGCGAACATCTTAACAGTACTCTGTCACCCTTGCTATTCATCTTATGTATGGATACAATTACTTCAAAACTGAACAACGATATCCAATAGACCCTCTTATATGCAAACGATGTTATGCTTGCTACACAAACACGTGCAAACCTCAAACAGCAAGTCCAAAACTGGTATGATCGCCTATCACAATACGGACTGCAGCTGAACATTGGTAAAACTGCGTATCTTGAGTTAGGATATAAAACACCTGGCTCCATCGAGATCAACGTGCAGTCACTCGGAAAGTGTACTACCTTCAAATACCTGGGGTCCCACCTATCATCGGATGGTACAATAAATAAGGATGTAAAGTGACGCCTTGACACGGCTTGGCTAAAATAGCGAGGCATTTCAGGAATATTATGTGACCGACGAATGCCACTAAAGCTTAAAGCCAAAATCTACACAACAATTGTGAGACCGGTTGCATTGTACGCCACAGAATGTTGGCAATCAAATTCAGACACCGAAAGAAAATTACACACCAGATGAATATGCTGCGTTGGTCTTATGGAGTAAGACGCCTAGATAGGATTTCGAATACCAACATCCGCCAACTTTTCGGTGTCACGCAAATAAACCTCAAGGCGAGAGAACATCGACTACGATGTTCGGACACATTCACAGGCTGACAAAACAGCAGTATGCCGATCTCAGAAAATCATTCAAGGCGTACGCTCTTGTGGTCACCCTAAGAAAAGATGGATGTATACCATTCATGATGATTTGAAAACATGTAACCTGGCGCCAGCTCTAGCAAAAAACCTAGAGGTAAGGAGAAAACATCAAAGCCGCCGACGCTGACCTGCCAGGAAAAGGCAGAGAAAAAGAAGAAGATTTTGTGTACCCCCAAATTAGATATAATTGATTTTGCGATAATCAAATGTTTCTTGAGTTATCTGGACCCCTGTTTAATTGATCTTGACGATTATTTTAATTTACGAATGTGCCAAACTTACGAATCATAATCTGTATATATGTATACTAAAATCTTTTAAAACGATTTAAGGTGCATGTATCACTGCGACTTTTCGATTGTTTGTGATACATAAGCAAAATGAATTTAAAATCAATTTCACTTATTGTAATCGTGTTTTATAAATTTATCTAAAGCTTGCTTTATAATTCGGAGATAAAAATAAATTCCTTCATCTTTAGATTCGAAGTTGAACGATGATTAATTTTCATTTTAAACCCGATGTTTAAAATATGCGCGTAAATGCCTAATATTTACGCTTTATTCTTCCACAATTTTAATACATAGAAATTGAACATATAGATGTATCTCTTTGTCTAAAATACATAAAAAATGATCGGATAAAATCGATCCCCATTGTATATAGTTGATTTTAATCGATGTTTCATATACTGTTTCTGTTCTGTATTATAGTTAACTACTCGTGGTGCTAAAATTTTACTTCAAAATGAATCAAAATGCTTGTTACACAAGTCTATGTAATAACTTAATTAAGTCACAATGTATCAGTCTGTTTTGTTGATTATTAGATCTACTAGTAGATCTAATACTGAACAATAAATTAATTTTATTAATTTTAATGTACATATAGAACAAAACTATCCAAGGATAGTTTAAATCAAGGATACTTATATCGTTGATGTAGAAGTATCAAGAAGGATGCTTAAGCTTTTATTTTGATCTTCCAAATAATCGACTGATTTGAAGGACAAAATCGTTACATCTTGTTGCTGAAATGTTGTAAATGATGGTAAATAAAAAGACAACTATAAGCGCTTAAATACAAAATAATTAGTAACTCTGACGAACATTAAAGTCATGTTCGTAGTGGAAGCAACTAGTGAGCAGCAGTATACCAACCTGCTAACAACTCTTTTAAAAAACTCAAAGGACCAAAGATTTTAAATACCAAAGCAATGTAAATGTATTGACAATATGCACTCGTAATAGCGGGTGCATATTGTCAGTACATTATATTATTGAGATAGGAACATAACATACAATCGGATGAGTTAGAACCTAACGATCGGAATAGTCTAAATAATTTTAATTAGCGAATAACTCATTTTATAAAAATGTATCCTTCTTTTATCAACAAGAATGTAAATATTTTACATGACTTTAATGTTCTAACACTAAAGAACATAAAATCATGTTCGTAGTGGAAGCACTCAATAGTTTTGAAAAATTCAATATTTTACATTAACGTTTAATGACTATAAAAGAGATTGTATTACGGAACCGAGCTTTCACAAAGTTAATATTATGTAATCATTATGACCAGATAAAAATATCGGAATGTTTAGCTAAACATATTCAGAAGTGGGAAAATCCAGCAATGCAGTTTATTTAAAAACATTATCGATTATAATTCTAAATTTTGAATTATTGAATCTAAAAAATACGTTTCAAATTAGATGTTTCAAAAGCTTTTGTAACTATTTTAAAAATAAAATAATTAAATTCCAATATATTATCATAATTTTTGATCGTGAAGATAGTGGCCAAAAATATAAAAATATTGAACTTTGAACAGATAAATTTCTTGATGACATTCAAAACTATTAGATCAGATAATTGAGTCTATATATTTTATACAATCAAAATTAAAGATAAATACTAATTAATTATATAAGATATTTTACCATTTATATAAATCAAGCTGAAATTTTAAAAAAGTCAATTCTTACGAATAGAATCAAAGTCAATTATTATATTTTTTAATATTGATTTTGCTATAAAATCGATTGAGTAATAAATTTATAAAGTTGAGGCTAAAGACACTGAAATTTATCTTAATTTCAAATAAAAATCGTTACTAATTATTTACACATAATATGTTGTTATGAACGAATGAACATACTTTAGGTACAATTTAAATGATTTTTAGCTATTACAATAAATATAATAAGATCTACTAGCCTCTGTCAACTTAGTAGACCAACTAGCATATTTTACAATGAATAATTTATTAATTTTATACTCGAACCAAGTATTAACATTTTTTAATAAAATGTAATAAATTATTGCAAATTAGATCATATTTGATCTACTGACAAGTTTTTATTGACCTTTAGACTATGTTTTCCTGGTAATATGATCACTGCAAGAAATACTGTAATTATGTATTTTTTCAAGCGATAAAGTTTAAAGTATCAGATAATGGTCGATAGCTTGGTCGCACAGCTCGTGAAGTGATGGTGGTTTAATAATTTTTAATTTTTCTAAATTATTTATTATAGAACATAATAATGAAGAAAATGTGTTCAATTTATTTATAAAGTTTACACATTTTACTAAATGTGTACAATCAGCTAAGTGATCCGATTAACTGATACATTGTAACTTAATTAAGTTATTACATAGACTTGTGTAACAAGCATTTTTTAGTATTTTCAAATTAAAATATTCGAAATTTCAAGTTAGGGGTCCGGAACAAAGATAGAAATTGCCTAATCCGAAACACTTAAAATTTTTGTGTCCTTATGACGTCTTGTCACATTCCACTTATCTCTTATCTTCTCGTTACTTCCTTCAATATCATCAAATTCATTTCACATTTTTTTAGTTTCTCGTATTTGTTTTCTTTTTTACATTCCATTTACGTGGACTTGTGAGCGCGCATATCCGTGCGTTCGCCATTATAAATAAAATATATTTATTATCCTCAAATTCTAATTTCCTGTGATTTCCAATCAAAATTATTGTTTGCTATCTTTATTAGTTTTTAATTTATCCATGACATTTTGCTTACACATACTGTCATGCAAATATTGGATTAATTTTTTGTAATTTGTTATTTCTTGATTTTTATCATTTTATCTGAAGAAAAGCGAGAACAATGATACTTTAGAGAACAAATATGAAGCTAAACTTTCCTCATTTCGTTATTGTAAATAGCATGAAATAATGTAAATGTTTATTTGTACTAAAGTTTTATATATTTTTATATGAAAATTATATTAATATAATATTATTATTTATATTAATAAATTATTTAAATATGAAAATAGTCATTTTTCTTAAACACAAAGTTTGCATCAATACGCTTTAATCTTGCGCCCCAAATATTTAGTAGAAAAAAATTATCAGTTCGTTATCCTTTCAGATTAATGCTTTTATAAAAGCGCTGCATTTATGTCGTGGGGATTTAGCGAGACAATATTTGCCCTTGCATCGGGCAAACTGCCTTCAGCAGTTGCTATTGTTCGCGCATCAGGCGTTCAAGTCTCAAGTATAATCGAGAAGATGGTTTCAGGAAAATTTCCAGCCCCGAGACATTTATGTTATCGAAAAATTGTGCATTCACAGAGTAAACGACTATTAGATCATGGGATGGTAGTTTACTTCAACGGTATGTTGGAAAGTCACACAGTAGTAAAAACAAAATTTTTATTTATATATTTTTTTGTTTAAGCACCTATGAGTTATACGGGCGAAGACTGCTGCGAATTTCATCTACACGGTTCAAAGGCTATTGTTTCATCCGTGTATTCAAGCTTGAGTACTATACCAAGAGTTAGGCTTGCACACCGTGGAGAATTTACTCAAAGGTAAAAATTATTAGCTAACCGTTAATTCACATAATACCATTATAATTATAAGCGAAAAGGGCCCTTTTTAACGGAAAACTGTCTCTTAGTGAAGCTGAGGCAGTAAACGATTTAATTCATTCTTTAAACGAGGTAACACAATCCCTTGCTTTAAAGCAAATGTCTGGATCGATGTCTAGACTAGTGGATAAATGGCGTGGACATCTAATGCAAGTAAGACTGATTTTTGTAACAGAGCTGGTCTGACGTTTTACATCTTTATTTATTACTGAAAATAATTTATTATTCTTTTTTGTTACAGAGCACTTATGTTCTTTCAAACATATTAACTTATTTAGATTGCTTCAATACTTGAAGCAAATATCGAATTCGCGGAAGAACACGATTTCACCGATAGTGAATCATACGAATTTAGGATGTACAAAGGTATTGTTAAGATTTTACTTTAATTAATTTAGATAATTTGACAAATGAAACTTTTAAAATAAAAACATTTTAAATATACATACCGTCTAGTACATGATGTGTGCTAGAAGGACTCATTGAGCTGTCTAGGAGTGATGCACTTAAATTCAGTTGTGCAGCAACCTTTTACTGATGAGACTCAAAAGTCTAAACATCATAGAATTAGTTTATGCTGTTTGTGTCTTCCTGATTCCATCAATCATAATAAAAATATTTTCGTTTGCAAAATATTTTCGTTTCATTCAAATTTTTAATGATATGAAAATATTCAGGCTTATGAATTAATAAATTATACGCAGCATCTTAATTTTTAATAATTACAAGCCTCTGGTAATATTCAATAACTATAATTTGAATATCTTTTACTCCATTTATGTCAAATTAATGAAGTGATCAAACCATAAATAAAGAATAAATTAATTTATTACATTCTTTATGAAGCATAATGCGGTTGCGATAAACGCTTGGGAATTTAGATATTATATGTTCATCACAGTCGTTAGCTAAGTAGATTTATATAAATTAAAGTTAATCTCTAAGGGAATAGGATGATCTCTTTGTATATAAGGAATTAAGGATCTCGTGTGTTTTTATTCTCTTTACTTTTCGCTTTTACTTATACGCAAATGTAATTTTTAAAAATACAAATTAAATATTAATCGAGTCTCAACAATGCTATTCTGTAATATGATAATCATATATTCAAATAAAATGCGAATATTTAAATAAAATTCAAATATTTACAAATCTTCTATGAAATATCAAATGTTATATCCAATTATGATCCTGCTAACATTAAATGAAATCTAGATACTTTGAGCATTTAATACTTTTAGCAACATAAAATCGTTATATTGCGTTTTAATAATATTTTAATCTAAAAATATAAAATGAATTATCGATTAAAATCTATTGCTAGCTAATGATCTAAAGATATTATTTAATACGATTCATTTGTAATCAAAATATAAGTAAATATCGTCGATTAAAATGAACGTTTACGCTATTACAAAATGCTACCAGAAAATATATTTTTTATTTACATTTTACATAATACAAATACAATTCCCTAGATAATACAATATACTTGAGCGAGCTGATAATACAATTCCTTATCAGCTCGCTCAAGTTTAACACTTGAGCGAGCTGGTAAGTTAACATTGATTTTAATTGAAAATATAAATCCCTATGTTCTATTTGAAACATTTTAGTTCAATGTGAATTTATTAAGTTGAGATACATCCACATTTATTTTTAATCTAATTGATTTAGGGAAAGTCAGCGAATCGTTTAAGATTCATATGCTTACAATTGAACTAACGTGCATTTGAAATTTTGATAAAGAACGTAAAACTATGAAATTATATTTTGTCAAGTTTTTGACAAAGAAAACTTGTTTTCGACTATTTTTAGATCTAACTAAATGATAGAAAGAGGAAATATAATGAAAGCAAAAATCCATATCCTTAATAAGATTGATAGCTCTATTCATTTGTAGATTAATAATTAGTTAATTACATTAATCTATTAATCTCTTTAAATCGGCTATTCAATAATTGGCAATCAACTATTCAGCATTTATTTTTTGAATGCTGATTGGCTATTTATTATTTAATGAAAGTGTAGATAAATTAATATATAATTGTATAAATTATTAGTTAATGATGGTGTTATAGACATGATATGATAAAGTTTTTTTATTATTACTTTTAAGACATAGTGTCCTTTACAAGCAAACAAATAAATCCTGTAAACGATATAATTATCTGAATTGGGCTTTCGTTTAAGCAAGCTAGCTAAATTCGCATCTTTTTGTGAAATATACGCACATCAACTAGATCTGTTGATGCATCGAGACCACCACGGTGAAGATGGTTCCAAGCGGCATCGGTAGTGTAAGTAATGTGGGCAAAACGAGTCGAATAGTTTTGTTGAACTGTGATACCCAGTCTACAGTTCAATTTCAGGATTAACTGTAACGTTTGTGAACAGTCATACCTAAATCAAACGTCTCAAAATCTTTGTATGCATATAAACAACATAAATACGGTCTAAGAAAAGAAGACACAAGTTCAGCCAAATGTTATCATGTGGCTCATTTGATAACATTATCATGTTATCGAATGTTATCAAATGAATACTGATCGCTATATTTATTGGAACAACGTGGAAAGTATTCGCTATAAAAATACGTATCATGTAGGCTCATCAAAGAAGTTGTCTGCATCGCTAACCAATCTAATCCAATTATTGGAAACAATTCTAACTGGCAGCTAAAACGTCCAATAACTGCCATATCACATAAAATATTGTTCTTTGTAATAAGCATCGACGTCACAGTATAATATGACATCTTATATTTCTTTCCTAGTATTTTTTGTTTTTTTACTGTTTGCTTGAAAAGGACACTGTGCGTTAAAAGCTTGCAATAATAAAGAAAACGTTTTTCATATCATGTCTATAAAACCATCATTAACTAATATTAAGAAAGACATGAATTCAAGTATACAATAATTGTATAAATAATTTAGAATTAAATGCCTTGTTCGTTTAGAATAAATGACGTCTAAGCATTTATTGACAACATTTGATGACGATATAAATAAATTTAATATCTATCTACATTACTTAATACTTTATTTATATTGATGTAATAGTCCATTATGCGTTCATAATATAATATTTATCTACTATGACATCGTAGATATAGCATTTAATAGCATAATTTAATATATGTTTTTAATGACAAAATTTAATATAATACAATTATTTATTGACATGTGTAAATTTAATATTCGGCTGTATAGTTAATTAAAAATAAAATGAATTGTTAATTCAGTAGTAAGGAGGATTTATAATAAATTCGCTAGCTTAGTCAATATTTGCGAGCTCAACGAAACAGAAAACAATGACGTGAAAATGTTATAATATTTTGTATTGGATTGAACAACTCATTCGAATTAGCATAAGAACACAGCATATTTGACAATGAATTTTTTGAACTCCTTCAATTCAAATTATCTACGATTTTTTATTGTAATTAACGAAATAATTAAGCCGGAAGCTTTTACAATTTGTGTCGGTGTAGTCTACTAGATCTAACTAAATGACAGAGACAATACACGAAACACCGTATATGCTAAGGTATCATTCAAGCTTGTAAATCAAAACGGCTGTCAGCTACGATATTTCAAGTAATAATATGATTTTACCAAAATGATGGAGGGTAATTGCAAAGAAGCATTTAAAATGAAGTATATATGTTAAAGATCAATAAATACAAAAATTACATGTTTCTATAAGCACTAGTAAAAGCTTCATACTTAGCACATATGGAGTATAAATTAAAATGAGACAACATGCAACTTTTAAGGATCCCTATCGATTATAGAACAAGAACTAGCTAGCTGGCTTCAGAGAGGCAGTAAAGTAGCCATTTACAAGGATGGAATCAAAGTTTGTATAGTTGGTCCTGCTAACGCAGGCAAAAGCACTTTGATGAATTCACTAAGTATTTTGCTTTTTTTACTATCATATCATCGTTTTCTACTTAACAGCAAAATCTAGAAGATCAATTACTTCATCCTTAGCGGGAACCACACGGGACGTTATCGAAACCGTTCTGGAGTTGGACGATTGCCCAAATGTGCTTATTGCAGATACTGCTGGGTTAAACTCTTCCAGTAACGATGAACTTGAACTTGCCGGAATTGAGCGCACGTACGAGAGGTGTGGTATTTATTACATAAATAATATTGAGTTTTGATTGAATCTGAATAAGATATTCTGTTGTAAAACTTTCATTTTAGATTTAAATACATTTCGATGTTTGATGGATTACTTGTAAATTTTAAATAAGATTACTTCTCGGAAATTTACTTACTATTTATTTGGCTTAACAAAACTAATTTTCATTTCCATGAATTGTGATAAGTTTATACTTAGAAAAAAATTATTTTTCCCTAACATTACATATGTTATCTTAAATGAATGTTCTAGGCGATAAAGTCCGTTGTTAATTCGAAAGTTTTAACAACCTTAAGCTTATATTTGAGTGATAATCTTATATGAATGCTCATCCAGTCTTGAGGTCTAATCACGATTTAACTTTATAAAAACGTTGAATTATTCCAATTATTAATTAGAATAATGTAAATTTAAAATTAATTTTTAATAAAACACATTTATTAATTTCAATTTTAAATAAAAGACATTATTTTAAATTAGTTGTATTAATTATTTATTTAGAATTTGCTTTATAGAATTGTTCAACTTAATAATTTTTTTATCAGCATAATACATATAATTTTAATAAAGATTATATAAAGAAAGAAAATAAATTATAATTAATTTTATTTAAAATTTAAATAATTTGATTTAGATTATAATTATCATTTAATAATAGCTTTTTATTATTAAACAAAATATTTTGAGGTGAATAAACGAAAATGCATAGCAAACATCGTAATCTATGATTTTTTACGTTTGTCTGTTATAGCGTCAAAAATGCAGATGTAATTCTGTATACAATCGACATTTGTAATTATCACGATAAATTGAAATTATCTCTCGATAGCGGCAAAATCAACGTCCTTTTACTTAATAAGCGTGACCTCGTCGACAATTCTGCAATCAAGAAAGCTCAACTTTATTGGGAGAATTCTACTGTTTTTAAGCATGTGCTAGCAATTTCTAATTTTGATGAACAGGATATTGTTCAATTAAAATCGATATTATCTACAGAATGTTTAAAATCGTAAGTAAATGATTGTATTAATTTACTAGTCAATTTCCTTATTATTTTTATTGATTTTTATTGACTTATTCAATAAATTTATATATTTTTTATTTCATATTAATTATTGACTTATTAATTTAGTCTATAAATTGACGATTAGCAAATAAATTTGTAATTTCTCTAATAAATAAAGTCATCAAATTATAAAAGTTAGTGTAATTTCAAATATTTGGAAAAAGTTAGAAAATGGGAGCGGATTTATTTCAATTTATCTAAATCGATAAAACTTTAATTGTAAAAGCAGCATCATTTCTTAAATATTTTAGGTATTTTAAAATTAAAAAATTAATTTATTGTTCAACAAGCAGTTAAATGTGTTCTTAACGATTGTTTGTAAAATTTTGTTTAAATATAAAAATGTGTTACGATCAAATATATAACGTTTGTTCCTAAATTTGACTATTTTGCAATGAACTCTGCACCAAGAGCTGTAATTCTAGTTCGTAGCTTAATATAAATCATCGTAAACTTTATTGACTAATGATTTCGTATTTGTTTTCGATTGTGCATATTATTGCTATTAAAAAAGGATAAATGAAATACAAATTGTGTGAAGCATTTAGCAATAAAAAAATTTTTGAGCTTAGATTTTCGTTGTTTGAATTCATAAACGTTCGTGTAGTTTCTGTCATTATTGATGGTTAGGTCGTTTAGTGTGGTGCAAATATCATTTATGAAAGTCCCGTCGATTATTATATTGCTTTTCTTAGATTATATACCTTCAAATTGCATAAATTGCCTATTTTCATAGCTTTCTCAATTGCCAAAATGAGGATATTCTTATCGATAAATAATTTTATCAATGAAATAATTTTATTTTTCAGTAAAAAATAAATTATTTTATTTAAATATCGAATTTTCGATAGTAAACTGCTATCATCTGGATAAATATTTATGCTGATTATGAACTATATGATTAAACTATAACGGTATAAATGATGAACATATAACAGTATGTTATAAATAGGCCGTTCACTCATTGGTTCTGTTCTTATTAATTAGTGGTGATAGCAAAGTAAAAAGTATTTTATTTAAATATCGAATTTTTGATAGTCAATGGGATCAATTTCACAATTTATCCTTATGATGATAGCAATTGACAATCGAAGTTCTCATGCTAAAAACATTTATAAAATTAATTAATTAAACTTAAATAAGTTAAATTATTTAATATATTATGTGGAGAAATAAATGCAAAGTTTACATTTTGCACCTAAATTTAAATGATAACATGTTTTACCCTATACTCATGCTAATCAAAAAATGAAGAATAAAATTTTTCCAAATCAATTTGAAATTTTATTAAAAATGATTTGTTTCAAAGATAATTTGAACCTTTAAATTATTACCTGGTCTTACTTTAATTTACATAATTATCTAATAATCAATAATATATAGAGAGAGTAAAGTATTTCAATATCGAATTTTTGATAGTCAATAGGATCAATTTCACAATTTAAATCCTGATGATGATAGCAATTGACAATCAAAGTTCTCATGCTACAAAATAAAATTTATAAAATTAATCAATTAATTAAATGCTATTTCGAAATCATAATCAGAAAAATAAAATTAGGATGACTAAAACAACGCATAGTCGAAAATTTGAAAAATATTTAAATTAAAGTAAGACCCGGTAATAATTTAAAGGTTCAAATTATCTTTGAAACAAATCATTTTTAATACAATTTCAAATTGATTTGGAAAAATTTTATTCTTCATTTTTTGATTAGCATGAGTATAGGGTAAAACATGTTATTATTTAAATTTAGGTGCAAAGTGTAAACTTTGCGTTTATTTCTCCACATAATATATTAAATAATTTAATTTATTTAAATTTAAAACTAAAAGTCATAATCTAATCATACATTTTATTAAATTAAAATTTATTTTTTTAGAAAACAAAATATGAATAATCATAAATTTAGTTAAATTTATTTCTATTCAGGATAAATTGTGAAATTGATCCTATTGACTATCAAAAATTCGATGTTTATATAAAATATTTTTTACTTCACTCTCTTCACTAATATATAAGAACAGAACCAATGAGTGAGCAATCTATTTATAACATACTCTTATAGTATAATCGAACATAAAATGTTCAATATTTATATTTATTTTGTATAAACGAATTAGCAAATGATCATGTATCCTGGAAACTTTTTTAAATTTCTATAAATCAATAGCTGTTTGTCGTTGATTGTCCTCGCTTTATGATTTGATATCTGAAAGCAATCACGACACGCTTATTATCATCAGCGAGTATTTGCTCGCATTTAGTTTCTCAACACTATGGGTCGTAATTTCTAAATTTTCTAAGTATTTTCTTCAATCATCATAAATCAATTAATTTAATTAATAAATGATTATAAATTAAATAATAATTAAATCAATCATTTAATAATAAATGAAAAAAGGAAAAAATATGGCTGCCTAGGATTCACAGACGTGGGCTGACAAATACTCATCTAACGGGTTTTCAGTGTATGTTGCTCCTGATTGACGAGATTTCAGTAACCACACAACATACTAATCAACGAATTAGCGTGACTCAGTTGTATGTAACCCATACATTATAACCGATACAAAGTTATTCGTATAGCCCATAGAGAGAGCGAGTTATACGTTTTATTGTGTATGCTTAATTTAAAATCAAAACTAATTGTTCTAATTAACAGTTCTAATAGTAACCCGCAAACAATTATCTGTCTAATTATTTTTTTTGTAGTTTTGCGCCTTCTGACAATGATTACGTGAGCGTTAGTACTCGTCATAGATCCTGTGTTGAGCAATGCCTGTCGAATATAAGATTAGCTAAAAGTGAACAGAATTCATCAATATCGTGTGAATGGATCAGACAAAGTATTCGTGCTTTGCAGCTTATCGACGGCCAATACAACAACTTTTCGGAAAAAGTACTCGATGCAGTGTTTTCACAATTTTGTGTTGGAAAATGAGTTTGCTAAATTTTTTCGAAATACCGAAATTAAATACACGCTTAACCTAGTAATTGATATTTCCAAAAAGGTTGTAGCTAGTGTCAACGTTATTGAATTTTTTATTATTCAAAAACTAGCATCTACACATAGTTTATCCATTTATATGTGATAGATGTTCATGAGACACCTAAAGCGTTCTTGTGACATTGGAGCAAATAAATTCCATATATTTTACAATTGATGAAGGGAACGCTGACGGTAAACGAGTATATTGACATACTCAGTCAGCAGAACCCGACATCAATAGTCCTAGCGCACCAAGACAAGTTTATAGAACGTGACTTGGAAGACATTGATCTAGGATCTTTGTTAGGAGATATAGTTAGACTACGATCGGCATCGTATCAACGTCATCCTGAGGTATCTCAGGATGACGTTGATACGTCATCATTACACGCGATGTCCCTTCGTCTGACAGCGAAGGCAGAAGAGGAAAAATATTCTACAAGAATTTTTATCGTGGATTTACCAACGACTAGGTATGTCTGCTGGATTTTTATCTGTAGGAATCCATTGTATACCATTTGAGGTATACCATTTATTTCATAAATGGTGCAAGCATCGCCAGAAAGCAGGAAGGAACACAGCAGAAATTTTTTGACCCGCCCCTAAACTTACAATCACGGAACGATCAACTTCGAACATTTCAGTCTTTCAAGCACAAGCATCATCGGATATTATGCTGCCTGAGCAACAGAGCATGCTGGAGCAAATGATGCATGCTATAGCTCGCCTGGAAAGTAATGTGCATGATCTGCAATCCAAAGTGCAGACTCAGACAACTACGGCGGATATAACTATGGCCCCGGTTCAAGAGAATGCCTTCACCAAGGAGGATACCGCGGAGCTAATCGCCCGGATTGAAACTGCTTTAAATAACTCGAGAGCCAAGCCGCGAGACACAAATGAATTGGCCGCATATCTTGGAATGCTGAAAGCTATGACAGAAGAAGAGCTGGAGTACAATGTGGCAAAATTCTTTCTATATACCGAAATTAAATACACGCTTAACCTAGTAATTGATATTTCCAAAAAGGTTGTAGCTAGTGTCAACGTTATTGAATTTTTTATTATTCAAAAACTAGCATCTACACATAGTTTATCCATTTATATGTGATAGATGTTCATGAGACACCTAAAGCGTTCTTGTGACATTCTTAGGACATTTCAAATGCCCGCCCCAAAATTGGGGCGGGCATTTACTAATTTTATTAAATTAATTTTAATTAATTATCATTTAATTAATAAATGATAATTTTATTAAATTATCTATTTTTTATTAAGGTTATTGCAAACTTTTACCTGCATCCGTTTAAATTATTTGTATTTTACCGTTTACTTAAGGTATAATGGTGAATAAATTGTAGCGCAATGGATAACGTTAATAATTATAAGGATGTCTGGTACCAAACCTGGAGTGTCAAGGGTCATTCTGGTATAATAGTTTGTCCGCTGTGGAAACAGATAATAATTAATTAGACCCCTCAAGCGTATCCCTTGGGGACTAGTTATCAGGGATTTTTGAATCCTCAACTACTCCACAGCCTCGTGAAAACGAGATAGCGCATCCGAAGTAATCTGTACCCTTGATTTCGACCAGTGACCTCTGAGAAGTGTAAGATTCCTGCATGATCTAAATATGGACTTATCTTGATTAAGAGTTTTCCACTTTTAAAAATATCCAAAAGCTTATTGACCGCTTTGCCCAGGATGAATTTAGAGTCACGTGAAAGGATCATATCATCACTATGAGTCCATGCTTATATCCCTTCTTTACGAGCAAAATTTGTTAGCACATTGGCAATCATTTGTGCCTAGAATGTACATTACGATATACCGAAAAGAACCATGTCGAAATGATAGTAAATATCATTATATTCAAAGGCAGTTTAATCTAATTGTAATGGCACAAAGGTATCTGATAGAATATTGATTTGAAGTAAATCTTCACATACCAATGTTTGCACATAACGTGATCCATGTTCAGAACATGATATATGAAAGAAAGATAGCAATATGCAGTATTGCATCCATTCCATATCATCCTATCATATATCAGTTTGTATGAGAATATATCTTGGATATCAAGAAAATCAGGGAGCAGAACCGCGCTTAGTCCTTCTTGGTAAAGAAGCTATTATTCCATTTTTGATGTGATACCGTATGACTTTTTTAAGTGTAGGACTTACGTTAGAATGCCATCCCAGTGGTACTAGCGCAGTGGTATCTGAGACCACTGTTTTGTTGTTA
Organism: Pomphorhynchus laevis; assembly: GCA_012934845.2. Classification (NCBI taxonomy): domain Eukaryota; kingdom Metazoa; phylum Acanthocephala; class Palaeacanthocephala; order Echinorhynchida; family Pomphorhynchidae; genus Pomphorhynchus; species Pomphorhynchus laevis. Next base: position 115,411 of record WNNJ02002847.1, on the reverse strand, counting down.
CAGCAGTGGTTTAAAATATATTTAGTGTACTTCTTTTTGACCACGGAGATTGTGATCACTATAAATTATCGATAGTATCAATCTCAGTATATTTTGGAAGACTTTAATCCAAAACATTGTCGAACTTGTTGTCCATAAGTTTTATAATCATTGTCTTTTGCGATTAATAGCACGCATTTCCTCTTATTTTACTGATACGCTGAATTCGTGTGGTGTATTTATTTATCATTTGCGTATCCATTCCTCCCCAATTATGGGTCTTTTGTAGATAGAAAGTAGTGATCGAACACAAACAAAATTAAATACAGTTGATTGCAAGGAGCTTGGATAATAAAGATTGGCAGTCTTCTTAAAGGTATCAGTGAAAGTTTTAAGCATATCAATTATACATATATTTACATGTCATCTCTACAAGTACGTCTTTAATTCAAATGCAGTTACTTTACCTTCTAATTTTAATACAGTTGTTATTTTATTAAATAATATATCAGGTTCATTGATCAAAGTGTCCTAAGCCGATTTTATAATCCATTACTCGTAATTTTAATGTTCTGCCGTCAGATACTTGTTTCTGAAATTGAGCAATTAGCATATATATAATCATTAAACATTTAAATTATACTTTAATCGCTAGATTATTATAAATAAGTGTTAGTTTACTTCCACAATGCATGATTTCTTACAATTAAGTTTCATTGATCAATTACAATTTCTTCCGGTTCATTGAATGTGTCACACAAATAAGGCGGTTTAGCAACCGAGTCCTCACCACTAAAATGCGTTAATAAAATCATTATAACGCGTTATAATCCGTTACTTAATCAATTATTGTATATCGATTAAATATTTAAATTATACTTTATTTTCTGGGTAATTTGAAATAAGCGGTAATATATAAGGCTACAATTAGAATGTTGAATTTTTTGCAATTACAATTTCGCGCCATTATTCAATACTTTAAAACTAAAAATGCTGTACTTGAATTATCTTTACAAAACCAGTTGTATAAGCTCATGTCGGAAAATAAAAACAACGTACAAGAGAGGTATTTATATTTCAAAATTATTGCTTTGAAGTTGACTTTTTTGTTCTGTAAATAGTGAAAGATTCTTTTTTAATTTCGTACGCCGACAGCAACAATTATATTTATGTATAATATCACCGTGGCCACGCAAAGCAACCATGAATTTCTATGATGCTGATTTTATCCAATGTTCTGTGCTTTAATAAATGGATCTTTAAGCATTCAGTCTATGTACTTGTCCTTTGGCATTAAACTTTTTAAAAAATAATTTCCTAATTTTTAGCATCCTTAAAGGATGTTTAGTATCCTTAATGTCGTAATATTTTGTTTTTTTTATCAATAATATCTATCTAATCACATTTGTTGCAACTTATCAGCAATATTTAATCTATTAGACGTTTGATCAAAATTTGGTTTTATCGATTTTTAATTATTTTGGAATAGCTAATAGTAGGGTCCAGATTTTAATAGTGTTCAGGGATCCTCCACCACAGTTTAGAAGAGTTCATCACAATAATGATTATTACAAGACAACCTGAACACCGAGGATCCCTGAATGCTTTTTAAATCTGGACCGTACTGATGAAGCTCAATAAGCAGAAACCGGTCTAGGGATTTAATTGCTGATAGACTGTGATGGTTTCCAATACCTAATTTTGTCCATTTTCCCCGTCTAATAATTAGTTAAACTATAATGCCGTATCGCTCAGCGATCCGAGGTCAGGCTCTAATAATATTCATATATTATAGTGCCGAATCATTTTTGTGATCGCCTGTGGACTTGATGGTTGTCTTGTGATAATCATCCTTGTGATGAACCCTTCTAAACTGTGGTGAGGATCCTTGAACACTTAAAATCTTGACCCTACTTATGAAACTCAATAAGTAGAAACCGTAATAGCTATTACTATTATATTAATTAATAAATATATACGAATTTCGTATATTAAATTTCATTAATTTAATTATATCGTATTATTTTGTAAAATTTGATATATTTTTAATCATAATCTTTTTTATATTATTTATCTTTTTATAATAGTTATAATATATTGCATTGGATATTAATTACATAAAATGCATTATTTTATTACTTAATATACTGTTATAAAATATACTTTTGTTATAAATCGATTAAAACATCGATTTATTATAAATCCATGATTGTTATTACAAAGTGTCCATCTTGCGTATCAATATTAATAATTATAAATTAATTGCTTTGCATAAAATTAGATAAATTCCATCAGCAAAAGACGTCATTTTCAAAAATTTAAAAATTTTAAATAAAAAATTAAAAAAGTAGCTAATAATGCTCGTATCTTTATTTAGTTGTGCTATTTGTGCAAAATATTTTGAACCAAACACTCGAATCGCTTCATATAAATCTAATCATTACCATGAAGACTGTTTTACCTGTTCGAAATGTGGGAAAAGCCTGTCGGACAAACCTTTCGTTGTCAAGGATCCTAACGAATTCGATAGCAAAAAACCAAACATTCTATGCAACTCATGCTTTGAAGAAGAATCTCCAAAGTGCTTTGCCTGTAATAATGCTTTTGAAGCGAATAATAAAATGCTTGTTGTAAATGAAACTAAGCACTTCCATCCGAAATGCTTCAAATGTGCAAAATGTCATACGCTACTTGAAAATGAGAGTTATTTTTCAACGGCAACATTGGACAAGGATGTGAATACTGATGAGGCGAGTCCTGAACATATCCGATGTGCACATTGCTTTGAAAATGATAATCCTGGAGTTGTCGCTGCAACACCGGATTACTTTAATTCGGAGTGTGATAAATGTCATAAGCCATTTTCACCAGGAACATTGATAAGTGCCTATAGAGAGAAAAAATTCCATCAGAATTGTTTCACGTGTTCAAAATGCTCAAAGCCGATTGAAGATAGTTCCGGTTTCTTCCCAGTGAATGACGATGAGTTATGGTGCATTGAATGCTATAGAGAAAACGGTCCTAAATGTCCACAATGCTCGAAGTCATTTGAAGCGGAGGAGGAAGTGCTCGACTACGATGGAAAAGAGTATCATGTAAATTGCTTTAAATGCGAAAAATGTAATGCTGTCATTGGAAGTGATCCGTTTTATCTGACAGATGGTAAAATATGCTGCAAGAAATGTTTCTAAACGGAATAAAAGCATTAATCTCAGATAAAAGTCCTTTATTAATTACCATTTGCTTTAGATAAAAGTAATTAGGGTTCTTTGTTTCTATTATTATTTTCAAAAATGAAAATAGGTTTACCGTAATAAACTTATTTTAATACAACGATTTATTACCACAGCGCCTTTCGGCATGGGGTACGACATTTTCACAAGTATTTACAATATCAAATTTCAGAGTTAAAAATTGAAAGAAATCCATGAGGTTAAAAACGTCGCAGGTATGAGTATGTAAAGATTACATCAAAGATAATAAATTGGCATTTAAAGCTAGTTTAGCCTATGCCATTTGTCAATCTGTTTAAGAGACATTTTCGAATAAACAGAACATACAATAAACTTATATCAATTTTTCAAAACAAAAACAAAAAAAATACAAATAATAAATTGTGTCTAAGTCTTGTCTATCGCTCGTCACCTCAACCGTGCCGAGAACGCAACTAGCGTTACCGCATTAAATGGCAACGCTTAGCCTCTGCAGCACGAAATCCGTGGATGATCGTTAAGTTTATAAACTTATTAATCAAATAAGTTTAGTGTTATAAAGTTATTAACTTATCGTTTATTACAATGAGGTTGAAATTTAAAAGTAAAAATAATAAGTTTTTATTATATGATTACTTAATCCATCACATCTACCCATGATTGAAAAATACTATTTTACTGCAACGATGTAACACTAAAAACGCTTTAAAACTGCTTTCTCGGCTATATTCAAAATAAAACTTTAGAATTTCTTCCTGTTGAAAATCAATATCTCGTTTCGATATCTCGTAATTTAGCCAACCAGTTCGAACTAAGTATTTTTTTTAATAAAAATCATTTTTTTATAATGTTTATGTCAATTTCATTACAAGATGATTTGAAACTAAAGCTGAGATAGTGTAATAAAAATTTTGTTTTTTTGCTTATAATTCATAAAATTGGATATGGAATTCCAAATATCTACTTTATTTTGCGTTATATGGAGTGTATTCAGGAAATACTTAGCAAAGTACTTAATTGCAATTTACAGCTCACCTTTATGTTTAACATTTATAAATAAATTCTGCCACATTTTATCTGAAATGATTTTTGCAATATTAAAACCTATTTAGAATTTTTTATTCAATTCATTGAAAAGGGCTAAAAACAACCAAACATGGCTAAACACGAATCTTTAGGATTTATTTTGAATTATTATTTTTAAATCGAATTAACAATCAATTTATTCGATTTATTAAACCCTGAATTAATTCAATTGATTATAAAATTTCTTTGTAGTGATTGCTTAGTTTGGATAATTGTTAATATTAATATTTTTTTATTAATTTATAATTATCCATTATTGATAAAGAATTATTGAAGATGGATCAAAGAAAAGAGGAAAATTTTATATTGATATTTCGCTAACCTCTGCTAGCATCTTTAGAAAATTACATCTTCAGTAATTTTACCGGCTGAAACAAACTAGGTTGCTTTATATATAATATGATAATTTTAAATAGTTGATAAAGATTCAATATTGATAAAGAATTATTGAAGATGGATCAAAGAAAAGAGGAAAATTTTATATTGATATTTCGCTAACCTCTGCTAGCATCTTTAGAAAATTACATAGTTTTCTGAAAATTACAAGATCGTAATTATTACATGAAGGCGATGAAACAGGAATATTTATTTGATTACAAGATTATTGTGTTTAAGAGCTTAAAGACTCAACCCTGAAGATGACGTGCCGTAGTGCCGTCGAAATATTGGTTTTTTGTAGTCAAATAAATATTCCTGTTATCTCGCCTTTATGTAATAATTCGGATTGGAAACAAATTTTCTCTAAGATCGTAATTTTCAGAGATTAAAATATTATCTGAAAATTACAAAATTGTAATTTTCTGAAGATACTAACAGAGGTTAGCGAAATATCAAATAAAATTTTCCCGCTTTATTTTAATCCAGCTCTAATAATTCTTTATCAATAATGGATCATTATCAACTATTTAAAATTATATTAATTTGTTAACGTCTGCCAATTTAATTGTTGAGCATCAAGATCTGAAAAAAATTATAATTGCATTTTCTATTGCCAATTGTAATTTTCTGAAGATGCTAAAAGTGCTGATTATTTATGCTTATTTGATCTGGATCATATTTAAATGGTAAGTGTATTTTAAATGATTTACGTGATATAAAGGTATTAAAGAAAGGTATTGAAGAAAGAGGAAACTTTTATTTGATATTTCGCTAACCTCTGTTACCATCTTCAGAAAATTACTGAACAATTATTAAACTCTACATTAAACAATTGCCTGATTTATTAAATTAAAATAAGAGTTGTGTTTTAATTATTGCAAGAAAACAAATATAAAACTTTACTTTAAACAATGATTTTATTTATTAAGTAATTAAATTATTTATAATTAAAATATTTTTAGTATAAATAGCTATTAATTATTGTTTAATTATTTTAATCGCATTAAAATCATTATAAAATTAAAGAAAAAGTATTACATTATACTTTAAACCATTGCCTGACATTAAATTAAAATCATGTTTGTTTTTATAGATTTTGCAAGAGAACAAATATTAAGCTGTACTTTAATCAATTATTTTATTTTTAAATTAAAATAGTTTTTTTTTATTTCAATAAAAATATTAAACTATTTTTCACGATTATCTGATTTATCTATTAAATTAAAGTTAGTTCTTATAATTTATACAAGAGAATAAATATTAAAGTATAATTAAAACAATTACCTGCTCGCTTGATAATGCGTTATAGGTTTTGGTCGTTTGCCACAATATGTGAGTTGCAATTATAGTTTGATTAATCTTGTTAAAATACTGGATATGAAAGCCATGTTTAAAAGTAATAAAGGTCTTATAATGATGACAGTAGTCATCGGAATACCTACCAATTGTCGATAAATTAACTTACCGGTTACATTATCGTATCATTAATAAGCAATCAAGTATATCTTTTATGAATATTTTCAATTATATTTTTGTTTTAATCGTGACTAGCGATATATTAAAAAGTAATTGTCAGTAATTAACCTGACCATCTCTGGGCCGTATTCTTTCACAAAACAGTCCACTAAAGTTGTTGTTATGAATAAAATTAATATCAAAATTTTCTGATCTATTTAGTATTTATTCTCTTTATTTCTTATTTACAAAAAGCCTCCTTGTTGAAAACTATATTGATCTTCATTCACTTTTTGGTAGTGATCATTCAAATATCTAAAGAAATCGTTGTTTCCACATGGTACTTTTGTCGAATTTCCCCGCATTGTACGATTACACAGTCACGAAAATATTAAGCCCCGGATAGCAAGAAAAGCTTAGGTACGTTTACAATCGCAATCGAATAATAATCATATTTGTGACGGTTCTATGAATGTCGTATGTGTCGTGGACGATTATTTAATGCGCACTGAGACAAATCCTATTGATTGACATGAATCCTATCGATTTATTCGTAATGTGTATTTTATATCATTAAATTGATTACTGAGAAAGTGATATTAAGAAATGCATTCGTCTTTATAGATTAATGAATATCAGGAATTTGAAGATGTACCTATTTCTATCATATCTCAAGGCATAAATGCATTTTTGCCTCGTGAATACACATCTGGGATAAGGCAAATGACAGTTACTTTGTGTTTTATTCGTAATCGACAGGTTTTTATATTATTGGTTTATTTTAAGCTCCTTACTACAGCATATAAATATGTGATACCGACCGATTATTATGCTTAAATATATTATAAACTTTATATGGAAGGCAACAACTTTAGTTAGTGGTGGTAACCCCTTGTATTCAATCATCATTTATACTAATGAATCGTTGATACGACAATAACATGGATTAATAGTAAAATAATATTAATGACATTCAGTCGAATATATCTCGGTGTCCAGGACTTTAATTATTCAAATCAGATAGGCTAACTGAGTCTACGTATTTTATGCTATATATAAATAAAAATAAATATAAGTATAAATAATAAATATTTATATTATTTATAGATAAATAACTATAAATAATAAATAATTATAAGAAGTTATACGATCTATATTTGTATAACGATAGAATTTATAATTAAAATTTAAAATACAAATCTATTATGAATTGACCAATAAATAACATTCGATTTATAAGAATAAGAAATAGAGGTCATCAGGGAGAAATGTTATGTAATCATAATTCGGGCCTTATTCATCGATCCCAACATGGGAGCTGGACCAAATATGTGCTAAGGACATATTTCCACTGATGAAATTTGATTATCTAGTGTATCTTGTATTTTGCCACTGAAATGAGCGAAGATAATTACTGAAGAGATCCACTTAAATCTGTTCTCTAAGATTTTAGGGTTAAGTATACATTTTAATTTTTAAAAGTTGTTTCTGAACAGAAGCATATCTCTATCTTAACTGAAAATACAGGTGAACCAATAGATCACGTTCTGGTAATTACTGTATCGTCACAATTAAGATGCGAAATTATAATAAATTGTAATCATATGTTTTTTTCTCTTGGTTGTAAGGACGGTGCTTTCAAATAAGAATTGATTCTTTAACTAATTACTGTTGTTTAAAGAAAACTACTTTTGTACAGTGTAGTTACAGATATCCAAAATAGATTATTTATCGCACCTTTACATTTAATAGCTACCGTTTGAGAAATGTAAGAAAAAATATAAGGTATGTCTTTTGTGGTTTTCTATTTATATTCATTGGGCAAATTTTGAAATTTATGAAGACAATTATTTAAGAGCCCCTAAAATAAGATTATTTACCTGACCTAAAGAGAAAATGGTGAAACCCGAAAGAATTCACACATTATAAAAATAATGTGTGAATTTCTGTTTATTGTTTTTAAGCTGGATAATATTGTTTTAATCCACGCAACTCGGGCTTATTTGAAAATTCCTGATTTAGCTTCCTTGTTGATTTTGTCATTGAGAAGAAATTAGAATATAACACTGATTTACATGTTTATCGTAAATGCATACTAGACAATATTGTTCTAACTAAATTAGTCGATGTACTATATTCAAATCGTAATATTTATAAATGTGCATGCGAGCATACTTCAATGCCAATAAGTATTAGCGATGTTTGTACATATACAAATGGTATTCTTGACATCATTTTTTACCTTTCAATTTTATAAATATATTTCGTATCGGTGAAATTAATCCTTTATACAAATGAATACAAGATCGTTACGTGATTTGTTTAAATGGTCACACTTCAGGCACTTGAAATAATACCCACTAAATAATGACTACAGAAATAAAAATTTTATTCCGATAGTAAATAGATAAAGTGATATCAGAATTAACTGTGTGATTGATGCAGTATGTCGTTTTTCAAGTATTAATGTTTTCGTATTTATATTATTTAGCTAATTCTCATCATTGCTGATCACGTTATACCAAGCAAGCGACAACATTCAAAACCCTCAATTTAAGCTTGCTTGATTTAACCATCTTAGATTTAATAATCTTTTATAATCGTAATATATATATTAAGCACCATTACCGTGGTGAATTTACCGTTTATTAATTTAAATAATTTAAATCGATTTGTTATTGTGTATTGGCAAAATAAAAAATTATAGCACATTGCAGCTGGATTGTTTGTAACATACATTTGTATCTGTTTAATATTTTATAAAGTAGTTTTAATCTGAACAAGGGAAATACAATAATATGTTATTCCAGAATATCTACTTAGATGGACAAATACTTGGTATTGAATTGATTATCAAATTTTAAATTTAGCGATCGCGAAACATTAAGGAAACAAAATGTACTATCGTCATTAAGGTAATAAAATGAACTATCTCAGTTTTCCAGTTATTAATGTTTTATTAGATTGCCAATGCATTGATATCTACCACATTAGCTGATAAAATATACGTCAATCGTTTTTGGAGTATGGTCTTTGTCTTAGAATTGTGTTCTGTAGAACATGATTTAGCTGTATTAACATTTTAAATCCGCTTGATAAAACGATTTATCAATTTTCCAGGTTGATTTTCATGTCCAGTTTTGTTAAATACCTTGTCGTTCTGTTAAATAACTTCACAAACTTCTAGTCTGGGCCCGCAGGAAAAGTTCCCTTGTCTTCCAAATTTGCATACAACACACTTATATATCCTATAAATTTTTATTCCGTTCTACATTGATTTTATTTTTCACTGATTTTCATTTAGTAATTGATATATTAATTATTATATATATTGATATATTAATTTACGCTTCATTTATAATATATTAATTTACGCGTCATTAATATAACTATATAATCTTAATTTGTGATTTGCATCTACCATTTCCAAAATCAAGGTGCCTTCGACTATTCGTTCTACATAAAATTTTATTTTTCCTATCTTAGCCTCATCAATTTGAACAATGGCTTCTTCGCCACCTATTTAGATAGAGTTAATTACAATCAATATGATGTATAAACAGACTTCCCGGCAATACTAATAGTTGTCACAAACGGTTTTGCTAATAAACGTAATACAAAGGGCTTGCAAGTTACCGTCATGTTTTACCGGTAAACGGTCATTTTTTTCAAAATCCGGTAATCCAGTAATTTATCGGTAAATATGAAGGTGTTGATTTAACACCATAACTTATAGGTAAAATAGTAAGTGCATGCTTTTGGAATTGAATGTCAATTTAAGAAACATAAGTTGGATTATTTTTGTTTTTATTAACTTCTACTAGGAATTTTTAATATAATTTATTATACTTCTTTATGCCAATAATAAAATAAGATTGATAACTTTTAAAGTATAGAATTCAAATGGCGTGTTTTACAATATATTATTAACTGATCAAAGGAGAAAATGAATATCATTTCTATTCGAATCGAATTTTTGATTAAAAATATAAAAAATAATTTTAAACGATTAGTTATGTCCCTTTTTTCATCAAATCATTAAACTGAAATTCACAATGAATAACAAATTGAACAAAACAATAGCAATGACAAAATAAACACAACATTAATTGTACGATTGATTAGAAATAGTAAATAATTTTAAATAACGAATAAACTACAATTTCAAAATATTCGTTATTAAATCAAAATTGGGTTTATTATTAATCAATTAATTTATTATTTTGCATAAAATGCTTCTTGTTATTAACGTTCAAGAACGAAATTCCCTTCCAAATTATTTTACTTCTATCGATCCCTATTTGCAGATCATTGTTTAAGAAATTATCTATAGCAGCCCCTGATCCAATTCCTTTTTTACATAATATTTATGTTAACTAATACGTTCTGATAACCCCTGCCCCGATTGACCTTCATACTCCCTATCACAATAATCACAAGGTATTTGATATACAATGTCATCTTTATTGTAATGTGATTGCTTTTAAATATATTTTTAAGTTTGGGAATTTTTATATTATAAAGACCCATGTTATTTATGCCATTTCAAGAACATTTTTCATATTTTATATAGGTATACTATATATATTGATGACGGCAAAATTATAGCTGCTAATTGACAAATTTGCATCAATTAAAATGATATTTATTATATTTTCAAGTCCCTTTAGGCTATAATTACTGGTACAAAAATGGTTATTGTTTTAAATAACCATAAATTTACAATTATCCCTTTCACAATGATCTTTTCATATGTTTACGATATTCGTACCTTTTATAAACATCCCTTCAGACATTTATTACCGAGCAACTAATAATATTTCAACTAGTATATTAGCTTATATTTTAGTCCCTTTAGGCTTCAATTACTTGTACAAAAATGGTTACTGTTTTAAATAACCATAAATTTACAATTACCCCTTTTCCAATGATCTTTTCATATGTTTACGATATTTATGTTGACCATAAATATTGGTTTATGATTTAATATACTGTTTACTGTTTTATATAATTTTATCCAGATGATGGTTAGCTATCGAAATTTCGATTTAAGTAAAAAATTCTATTAAGTTTCTTCTTTGATCAGTTAATAATTTTTGAGTGAACAACAAATTTATAACGCTATATTGTATTGAATCAACGTTTTAAATTAAAAAAGCCAAATGTATAACACTATATTTTATTAAATTAACGTTTTAAATTAGAAAAGAAGCACAATTGACAATCTGCATTAGGGCTTGCAAGTTACCGTCATTTTTTACCGGTAAACGGTCATTTTTTCAAAATCCGGTAATCCAGTAATTTATCGGTAAATATGAAGGTGTTGATTTAACACCATAATTAATAGGTAAAATAGGAAGCATATGCTTTTGTAATTGAATGTAGAATTTAAGAAAAATAAGCTGGAATATTTTTATTTTTATTAACTCACTGGAATTGTTTACTATAACGGATTATGCTTCTTTATGCCGATAATAAAATAAGGTTAATAATGTGTAAAGAAGATAATTCAAATAGAGTATTCTATAATATTTTATTGAATCAATGTTTTAACGCTGATTCAAATAAAAAAGCATAATTGACAATCTCCATTAACATAAATCTAAACATTTAAAAGAGTAAAAACGTACAGATTTATGAGAATAATAAATTATGCTATTAATAACAAATGTAGGGTTTAATGTGCTTATAACAAACTAATGGGCAAATAACAATTGGGCCTTCTATTAGAGATATAAAAATAAAAGTCTTGTCCATCCCTGTATTGTTTAGTTATATTACTATGTAAGAACGGTAAACGCCTCAATCTAGCCAATGTTTACATCCGTCCAGGTGAGATTCACAAGAACCGTGACATCATGGATTGGATTATAGATAGCGGTTTTGACATGGTTCTTGGTGACTTCAACGTAGAACTGGTCGTTTAATTAATGCAGCACTCAGCAGAGCCATGAACGCTTATCTTATTCACAAACCACCGTCCCCTACCTTTCATTGCACATCAACGAATTCACCCCTCGACTTATTACTGCTTTATTAGAGGTGGTTGTCCTGTGATAACTACAAGGAAATCCCACCTGTGTGCGTAAAAATAATACTAATAAAAATAAGACTGGAATTGTTTACTATAATGGATTATACTTCTTTATGCCGATAATAAAATAAGGTTAATAATTTGTAAAGTAGAGAATTCAAATAGAGTATTCTATAATATTTTAGTGAATCAATGTTTTAACGCTGATTTAAATAAAAAACATAATTGACAATCTCCATTAACATAAATCTAAACATTTAAAAGAGTAAAAACGTACAGATTTATGAGAATAATAAATTATGCCATTTTGAACAAATGTGGGGTTTAATGTGCTTAGATTTAAAAAAATAATATTTAAAAAAATAAATATAATTACTGCAAATAAGAAACTGAATCATATTTGAGATATAACTCATTATAACATTATTTATATTTTCTCTATTAATTATTTAATTTATTATTTAATTCTATAAATTTTTATAATCTAAAATTATTATAATCTATTATAAATTATTATCTATTTTATTAATTAATTCATAATTTCTATTTTAATAATACATTTGAAGTCTTTCTTCCATTCTTAATTTCCGGTTATATATTATTTAATTTTATTTAGCATCTTTGTCAAAGGAAATACGTTATTAGCATATATTTGGCCCCGCTCCTATGTTGGTCGATGAATATATTGCATTTTGAGGTCTTTCTTCTATTGTTAATATCTGCTTATCTATTGTTATAAAGATCTTTTGTATTATTGTCGTCAACTGTGATTATCAAAAATATCTCTCATTGTCATTTCTACGATTATCTCCATAATTTTAGCTTTCGTAGTATTAAAAATATACATCGACTCGATTGAGTTATTTTGGATAAACATGTAATTGAGAAAAAATTATACGTGTTCAAGTTAATTACTTGCACGCGTAACAAGTTTAAATCTTTTGGTTATTGAAACTTACAGAAAGCCAATATCGTTACATATTCTGGCAATTCTGGTTTAAATCTTTTGGTTATTAAAACTTACAATCAATAGCATACAAAATTCACAATCACTCGTTGGAGCTGCTATATATCTACGAAGCAAATTTCTTGATAACAAACTACTTACAACTAACGGCTTGCAGACTAACAAAGTTTAAATATTCTTGATTATAACTAATTGACATCTTATTATGGCAAAGAGAAAGCTAACTAACAATGTTGGCCAGCAACTCAAGTCCGTCAAGGAAACTTACATCGAAAAGCAAATTGAATGCGACAACAAAAACTGCAATGTTTGGACTCAAGTTGCCATTCCTTTCACTGACGAGGACAACGTTTTAGGACGGAATTTCCTCTGCGGATTCTGTGCTGTCCTCGTAGGTAAGCTAATGAATCATGATCACTCAAACGGTGGAAACGTTCTGGAGGCTAACGAAACAGAGTTGTGCTACTTAAATGAACTTAATGATGTCTCTCAGTCGACTCAGACCGCTGTTATACATGGATCATCAACAAACGACAAAATATCTTTCAAGCTATCGTCGTCATCCGTTTGCTTACTAACTTCTTCGCCATCTTGAATCCCGTTTTTGAAACTTCTCTCATACACACTTCTCGTTTAACTACGGATAAAATTTCTCTTAATCTTCATCTTCCTAGCAATGCAAACAGTAAAGGTCTTCATCTCCTATCTCATTTTTTCTATTCCTTCCACATCTAAATACATCGCATACCACTTTCTTCTCTTTACGTACTACTTACTCTATCTCCACCGTATCACTTCCCAATAATTTACATCCTTCCGTCAAAATCATCTCCAGTAACATATCCGATCAAACCATTCAACAATCTTCTCCTGTCACACATGATCCAACCGTATCACCTCTCAATAATTTACATCCTTCCGTCAAAATCATATCCAGTAACATCTCCGATCAACCAATTCAACACTCCACTCCTGTCACACATGCTTCAAACTATCTTAAATCTTCACTTAGCACATCTGTCATTCCCACGTTTATCTGCTCTTCAGCCTCTACTCCTACCAGATATGTCCGTCCATCATTTCCACGTAATCGTTTTCCTTAGCGAGATCTATGCATTATCGTATCTAACTTAAAGCTTCCCGAATATGCTTCTCCTCAATGATGATGTATCTGCTTTCAGGTATATCCTCTCAACAATTCTTCCTGATGATAATCCATCCCTTTTCAATAATATCGTTCCTGTATCTTTTATCCGTTTAAACAAATCCACTAAATCCATTCATCTCAGCCCCCCCCACTACTAAAAATCGTTTTCCGACATAGTTCACATGCATCTTTGGTACGGTCCCAACGTTTTAAACTTACCAATTCATCTACTTGTCGTATCTTTACTGACAGCTCCCCTTCTGATATTGCCCAGCTAAATTTAGCTTGCATTGAGAAACATCGACGTGAAACAAACGGCGAGTCATCATTATCAATACATCAAATCAACGGACATTTTCACGTTGTACACACAAGGGCAAAAATCCGATGGCGTCCCATATCTCCCTCTTGTCTTCTTCGCTAGTCGATCTCGCTCCTGAGCATACTTTTCGTTATAGTCTATTCAACACTCGCTCCATTCTTCATAAAGCTAATATGCTCCTTGATATCTTCGATCAATTATCTATCAATATTCTCTGCATTACCGAATCCTGGCACTCTGACTCCGACGATCTTGCTATTCGTCGTCTATGTCGCTATGATTGTTCTCTAGTTGAATCAGCTCGTCTAACTGTTCATTGTCTTATACTCCTTCTTTTGTTCTCGGTGACTTTAACATTCGTCTTGATCGCTCGGCTGATTCTGACTCTATCACTTTAACTAATCTTTTTTCTGATTTTAACTATAAATTACTTTCAACAAGCCTAAGTCATATTCTCGGCGGTAATCTCGACATCATTGTTGTTCCTAACTGCTTCAATGACTATACATGCTTGTCGATTACTGATCCTGGTTTGTCCGATTATTTCCTCCTTGTCACTCTTACACTTACTCGTCCCCATCCTCCTTCTCCGCCTCCACAATTATCCACACCAAGTCGACCCTGGAAACTTCTCAATATCCCTATTCTCTGCACAGCCTTACTCAATTCGTCACTTTTTTCACTTCCTCTTAACTATCTCCCTCCCGGTGATCATAACGATTCTATTTGATTCTGAACTTACGAACATCCTTAATAACCTTCTGCCTATTCGACCACTACGTTTTCAGCGGTCGCGTCATGATCCCTGGTTTGATTCAGACTGTAGTATTCCTAAGCGTCGGGTCCAAATCTCAGTGCTCCCTATATTTCTCATCGCCGTTTCCATCGCATTCTTATGCGATCTAAACGTACTCTCTTTTGGCGAAATCAACTCGAGTCCTCTTCCAACTCTAAATCTCATTGGAAAATCTAAAACTAAATTCTTTTACGATCATCTACCCCTTGTAACATAAATCCTGATGAATTTTCCTCTTATCTGCAATCTAAGCTATCTAATTTAATTTCCGTTCTACCCAAGTGCCATTTGTAAACTCTCATCTCTTTAAATACTTCCCTCCCAGAGCTATTCCATATTCTACCCGTTTCATCTGACGAAGTTTCTTCGGTTTTTCTGTCATTACCTAATAAAACCTCTCCTTCTGAACCAATTCCCACCCACTTGCCTAAAAAATCTAATCATCTATCTCACCCTTCCTAACCACTTTGCTCAACTTGACTATCCGCAACTGCACATTTCCTTCCAACTGGAAATGCGCCAATGTTCGCCCTCTCCTCAAAAAGCAATCTCTCGACCCTTCACTATCATCTTCGTACAGTCCTATCTCACTTCCCCCAAACCCTCTCTAAACTCCTTGAGCGTCTTGTTCTCAAGCAAGTTAATGCATATATATTTTCCTCCAACTTGTTCCCTCTCTTCCAAGCTGCTTTTCGATCTAATCACTCTACTGAAATTGAATGTCGTAAAGTTTATAACGACTTACTCATCTCGCACGATCAAAAATAATGTAGTGTCATAGTTTCCCTTGATCTATCATCTGCTTTAGACACCTAAATCCACTCTTCTTACTTTACAACGCATCATCAACGCATCATTTTGAGTTCTCACCCGTCTTCGTCGTTTTGATCATACATCCCACCATCTTGTTTCTCTCGATTTGCCTACCATTTATTGTCGTGTTCAAATTTGTCTTCTCATTGCTTTTCAACTTGTAACTTTTCATACCCCCTCATTTCTCAATCTTCCTTTTCTCGACAATTCTCGTCATATTTACTGTTCCTTGCATTCCCGTAATTCCATTCTTTTACATGCCCCAAAGCATGTACTAGGTACATGCTTTGGGAAAGCATGTACTAGGTACATGCTTTGGGACATGCTTCACCAGTACAAAGCATATACTAGGTACATGTTTTGTACTGGTACATGCTTTGGGACATGCTTAACCAGTACAAAGCATGTACTAGGTACATGCTTCACCAGTACAAAGCATGTACTAGGTACATGCTTCACCAAAAAGATCATTAGCTAAGAGCACTGGCTAATGCCAGCGCATTCTCTCTATTTACCTGCCAACATATTTGCATTTTACAAGAAAATGAGAGATTTCCGTGGACATTTTTTCTGTTTGTATGATGTGGCAGCCACGAAAGAATCGACAAACGATACCAAGTACCGTTTGTCTATTCTTTCGTGGCTGCCACATCATACAAACTTCATTCCTTGTTTACATTCGAGTTCATTTTCAGTCTTTTGCTTCTTTCTTAAGCCTTACGGCCTCAAATCAATAGGGATCTGAGCCCTTGGTCGCACCAGCGCGCTGCTTTCTGACTGAACCAATCGAGGTCTCTAATCACCCTAAGAGTCCAGTCGAGGCTGACTATGATCGGTAATCTCAAGACGAGGAGCTTTTGATTTAGCATTATTATGTTTTGTTTATTTTATAATTATATTAAATACTTAGACTCAGTTAGCTGATTTGATTTGCTATTTCATACACGTTTTTTTTATTGCATTTTGATGTCTTTCTTCTATTGTTAATATCTGGTTATCTATTTTTATAAAAAGATCTTTTGTATTATTGTTGTCAACTGTGATTATCAAAAATATCTCTCATTGTCATTTTTACGATTATCTCTGTAATATTAGAGATATATCTATATATATCTAATATTTATCTCTATAATATATTGAGCATTCGTATTATTAGAAATATACATCGACTTGATCGAGTTATTTTGGATAAACATGTAATTAACAACGTCAAAATATATTGACCTCATCTCCTTTATGAGAATTATTAACTCTTTTTTAATCTATCTTGTCAAACTAGAGGCACATTTTGTCAATTTATATATCATGAATTTTAATGTTATATCAGCTGGATATATATTGATATCATCCCGACAGCGCTTATACAGCTACTTTTTTGGTTGCAATATCGAAATTATATATGATATCATTTTTAACTCGCTATTGTTTAGATTTACTTCGGATTTTGGACTTTTTAGATATTAGACTATTATTGCATTTCTAATATATTAAAACCTGTCGAGCATATTTCACAAAGAATTCCATTGGGTTTTGCAATTTAAATGTGAAGTAAGTTCTCTACCGAATTCGTCTATTGCTTGCTTTTGTAGATTGTCGTATTTTAATTACGAACCTCTAAACAGATTAACAATTTCTTTATCAACATTGGATAGAATGTTGATAAACCGGATGGAATCCGTAGAAGAGGGGCGGTCTAGGCGGATATTGAAGTCGCCTAGAACGAGTGAAGGGATTGAGGACAAAGCACAATGAGAAAGGAGGTCACCGAGTTCGGTAAAAAATAAGGCAGTAGGAGCTGATGAACCAGGACGGTATACAATGGCGAGATCTAGAGTGATCGGGTTAGAATAACGACAAGTAAGCAATTCAAAAGAGCAAGGACTGAAAGGGGGATTGATTTTGCGAAGAGACGCTGGGTGACGCGCGAATGCGACGATGCCGCCATGATTAGAGAATTTAGAAGGGCATGAGCTGAGGGGGCGGGCGGATTCGACTAGGGAGCAACCGGTAGAGAGCAGACGGCGAATGGAAAGGTCGTCGGAATCTGAGTGCCAGGATTCGGTGAGGCAGAAGAGATCGATGGATTGCTTGGTGAATAGGTTGAGGATAAGATCGGATTTTTTGAGAATAGATCTAGTGTTGAGGAGACCGAGGCGGAAACCGTGTGCTGTGGCGAAAGAGTCTAGTGGAGAAGACACATAGGAGAGATGGAGCGCCATCGAATTTTTGGACGGGTGTGGACAACTTGAAAATTTCCGTCTATGTTTCGGATTGAGAGTGAGGTTTCGCCGTTTTCCTCGCGACGGCGTTTTTCGATGCGGGCTGAAGAGATTTGAGCGATTTCAGAAGGGGCGCGATCGGGGAAAATTCGAGTGGTAGAAGATGACATGAGTTTGAATCGTTGAGAGAGGACAGAAGACGCGTGAGAGCGATGCTTGAAAATAATTTTTAGGAGAGGGGGCTGGGAAGGATTAGATTGAGAAGATTTGTTTAGACGGATAAATGCGACAGGAGAAATGTCCTTGAAAAAGGAAGATTTATCCGCAGGTTCAATAGACGAGATGATGGATCTGAAGGCGGAAACATCGTAGTCTAGACGTGCTTGTGGAGATAAGGAGTTAGAAGGCGTGATATTGGTGACAATGACGCAACGATCGCGAGAAGCAAAGCGCTTCCGTAAAGGAGGACGACTGACGTGAGTAGGTGAGATCACGATAGAAGAGCTGGCAGTTGATGATTTGGAGGGATTTGGTTTGACGACGGGAGACATAGAGGATAATGATAATAAAGAGGGTGGCAAGCGATGTGAGGAAAGGTTATGAGTGGAAGGATAGTGGAAGTTGGTGGAGGTGATTTTGATTGATGGATGCAAGGTATTGAGAGACGAGACGGGAAGGACGGGACGTGGGGTGTTGGGGAGTGAATATACATTAGTTGTAACAATTTGCGGCTCCGTCACTGTCTCGGTAGATTTATCATATAATATATCTTTAATATCATATAAGGATATCTTTATATTCAATTCCCAAAAAATTTACGCAAATCAGAATCAGTAGCAATGATATTAAAACAAATACCATTTTTTGCTACCATCTAAAATATAATTTTAGATGCACCATTCTCGGATTTATGGATATATCTAGTTATTCTTTTTGGTATCTTACGGTGCATTCTCGTTTGTTAATACAATAAACTATTTTATTTTATGAACATCAATTGTATGTTGTGTTCTAAGATGTAATTAGAGACCGCTTGTACTTCATCCTATGGATTTTTATACCTTTCCACATCTAGTTTACTATCCAGCTTGTTTATATCTTATTCTATTAAAATATTTCCAGACAGATATTTTTGGCATGGGTATAAAAACAAAAAATACTAGAATTATGCAAAACTATATTTATAAGAATTTAAAATAGTGATGGTTGTGGCGATCCGACTCGCGAAGATATGTTTTAAAAGTAAAGAGTTTATTAATAGCGAACTTCATGAGAGTTAAATAAAATTAACCTTACATGGTTTAACTCCTTCAAATACAAAACTCCGTTTTAGCTATTCGATCCTTTAGTAGAATTCTCCATAGCTACGGACTGATCGAGTCGAAACATACATACTCTGGGTCACGAAAATGATATCTTATATGCTAAACATGTATCCAGATTATTAAATATTTGTATACTCATCGATATCCCCTTTCATCACTACATTGTTTAACTCGTCCATCCGCAGTCGTATATTTCCTTTACACTGGAAATCTGTCATCGTTCGTCCCATCCTTAAAAACAATCGCTCGAGCCCCATTTTACTCCTTCCTACTCTTTCTAAGCTCTTAGAACGCATTATCTAAATACAGATCAACTTTTATCTCTCTTCATCCAATATGTACCCTCCTTTTCAATCCAAGTTCCGCTCTAATCACTACACAAAAATCGCCTGGATGAAAGTTTACAACGACGTACTCATTTCTTGTGATAAGTATCTATATAGTGTTCTCATCTCCCTTAACATCTCATCCGCCATCGACACCATCGACCACTTCATCTTCCTTTCTCGCCTTCGTTATGATTACGGATTTTCTTCCTCCTCCGTAGCATGGCTTACCTCATATCTATCCGACCGTTCTCTTCGTGTCTGTTCAAATAAATCATCCTCTCCTCCCATCCCTATTTTTTTGCGGGGTCTCACAAGGTTAAGTCCTAGGTCCTCTGGTTTTCTCTCTTCTGCTTGGCGATCTATCTCCGTTTATCAGACCTCACTCCTCTAACGTCATGCAATACGCCGAATATAAACTCATATATGCTCATGCACCCGCCCATCGCATACACGATATCGGCATTTCTGCTTCCAACTGTCTTTCTTTCTTTTATTTACAAACATATTTCCCATATTCATCTCGTTCTAAAGTCAGACAAGTCCAAAATAATATGGAACCTCGCCGTCTACCTAGCATACCCCCTCCTGTATCTTTTGCCTCATCAATCATTCCCGTAGTATATACTCTCACTTTCCTAGGCTTCCATTTCGATGATCATATTTTCATCAAACCCTTCATCCGTAACAAGGTCCGCTCGTCTAATTTAATTCCCGTGACATATCCCGTATCCGCCTCCTTATCGACTTCCGTTCTTGCATTTATCTTCTTTTATTGCTTTTTTCCCTTAAATCGATTACTGCCTCAGCCTTTTCACCAATAATCAAAATCCATCATCCTACTCATACAACGCATAATCAACTCCGCCGTTCGAAAGCTCCTAAGTTTTCGTCGCTTTGATCACACATCCACATATCTTGATCAACACACATGGCCTACCATCCACATACGAATTTAATTCCGCCTTCTCTTCACTTTTCGTATCATCGCTGTCGGATCCCCATCGTTCATCAACCTGAATTTATTAGACCACACTCGCCCAACGTCTCTATCACCGTGTTCCCGTAATTTTTTCTCACTCCCGTTCCCAATTACTCCAGCAACTACGATTTCCGATCCTTCCTCCGTTTCCCTCGCTTGGAATCAGCTCCCTCTTAACGTCCGCCGCACTACCTCATTTATCACATTCATATACCTCCACCGTTCCCAACTTCTCGACGTATTACTTAGATTGTTGTTTTTGTTGTGGTTATGTAAGCGTGAGGCGGCACGCATTTGACACGCTAAAATAAATCCTCTTTTATACGTTTCGCATATGTTCTAACTCTACTCATTCCCATCCTTTTTAATACCGTTTGGTGTTCCACAAGTTTCCGTTTTAGGCCCTTTGATTTTTCTCTTCTTGTTTACTTGTCTTCGATTTCTTATACATTTAACTTCCATGTTATGCAATATGCTAACGACATTCTCGTCTATGCTCATGCATCTGCTTATCGTATTTATGATCTTAGTGTTTCTGCTTCCAACTGTCTTGCCTAAATTTTTGATCATCTTTCTTCCCTTCTCCTATCAGTGAATCCTGATAAATCCAAAATTATGTATCTTACCTTTTCCTCTCGGCTTATATAGTCCCTCTTGATCATTAACTTCTACAATTCTTCCTATCATTGATAATCTCATTTTTCTAGGCTTTCATTTCAACAACCAACTTTAACTTAAATCTTTCGTTCGGAATAAAGTATGTTCATATATCTTGATTATCCGCAACCTCCGTCAAATTCGTAGATTGATCGATTTCCCTTTTAACTGACTCATATATCTTCTCTCATATTCTTAAGACGTGATTACTGTCTTAGTCTACTTTTCAACTCACCTAAATCCACTCTTCTTCCCTAAAAAACAGATTTATGTTTACGTGGCAAATGCGTGCCGGCACACGCGTTCATGACAAGAAAAAAAGAAGAAAAATCTAAATCATGTGTCGAGAAGGTAGGTACGGAGGCGATATTTGAATGTAAAAAAGGAGGGAGTGCGACGGACGTCGAGTGGGAGCTGATGTTAAGCGAGTGAGGCGGCGACGAGGAAGGATCAGAGAACGTAGTTGTTAGAGTAATTGGGAACGTGGAGTAAGAGATAATTACGGGAAAGGAGTAATAGAGAGTTGGGACGGGTGTCGTATAAGAAACGATGGTTGATTAACGATATGGAGCTGACAGCGATGAGACGAAAAGTTACGAGATTAAGGCGGAATTGTATGTGTATGTGGATGGTCGGCCAGGAGAGTTGGCAAGATATGTGGATGTGTGGTGAAAGCAACGGAATCTTAGGAGTGCTCGAACGGCGGAGTTGATGATGCGTTGTATGGGTAGGATGATGTATTTTGGAGAATTGGCGAGAAGGCTGAGGCAGTAATCGATTTTAGGGAAAATAAGCGATGAAAGGAACGGAAGTCGATAAGGGGGCAGATACGGCGGATGTCACGGAGAATTAAGTTAGACGAGCGGACCCTGTCACGGACGAAGGGTTTATGGGAAAGGTGATCATCGAAATCGAATTCTACGAAAGTGAGATTGTGGACTGTAGGGATTATTGATGAGGCAAAATATACAGGGGGAAGAGATATGTTAGGTAGACGGTGCAGGATCCACATTATTTTGGACTTGTCTGGGTTTGGAACGAGACGACGATGTGAGATACGTTTGTAGATTGAAGAAAGGCAGTTGGAGGTAGAAATTGCGATATCGTGTATGCGATTGACGGGTGCATAAGCATATATGATTTTATATTCGGCGTATTGCATGACGTTCAAGGAGTAAGGTTTGATAAACGGAGAGAGATCGCCAAGTAAAAGATAGAAAAGCAGGGGACTTGGGACTGAACCTTGTGGGATCTCGGAGAAAATATGGATGCAAGGAGAGGATGATGAATTTGAACAGACTCGAAAAGAACGGTCGGATAGATATGATGCAAACCATGCTACGGAGTAGGAAGAAAAGTCGTAATCATAACGAAGGCGAGAAAGGAGGATTGAGTGGTCGGCGATGTCGAGGGGGATGATAGATGGAGGGAGATGAGAGCACTATATATAGCCTTGTCACGAGAAATGAGTACGTCGTTGTAAACTTTCATGCAGGCGATTTTTGTGGAGCGATTAGAGCGGAACTTGGATTAGAAAGGAGGGTACATATTGGATGAAGAGCGATAAAAGTTTATTTGTATCAAGATAAGACGCTCTAAGAGTTTGGAAAGAGTAGGGAGGAGTGAAATCGGAGATAGCTAGACGGAAGTGAGGGGTCGAGCGACTATTTCTTAAGGAGGATACGAACGATGGCGGATTTTCAGTGTGAAGGCAAGAAACGACTGCGGATAAACGAGTTAAACAAGGTGGTGAGGAAAGGGGATACCATGAGCATATGGATTTAAGTATGTGGTAGGCAGGGGACCGGCAGGTGAGGTTTTTTTAGGCAAGGACATGATGACAGATGAGACTCAGACAGATGATATAGTGAGAAGATGAAAGAGTTCCGGGAGTATAAGGCGAGTAGCAATCAGATGGAATGTATACGGGGCTGTGAGATAGCAACGTGGATACTTTGGTCTAAATAAATGACGAATAATCATGGGGGTTTATGTTGCAAGACGAAGAGGAGCGAGAATAAATTGAGTTAAAAGTATGCCAGAGAGACTTAGAGTTTAATGAAGTGTTGATTTTATGCTGCCAGAAGGTTTTGCGTTTGGTACGTGTAAGGTTGAGATGTGACCGGCGAAGAGCAAGATAGGAATCACGGAAATACCGAGTGATCGAGCGGAAATCACGTCTGAGAGAGCGGTGATAGACTCGAAAAGCATGACGGAGTTGACGCTTTGAGAATAGGCGTTGGAAGTCAACCCATGGGGCACGGTGTAAGCGACGGTGAGGGTGAGGCTTTAAGAGCAAGATAAGATCAAGAGTGAATGTGAGTTCAGAGTCACTATAGGGTGTATCTTAAGGCGGAAACATCGTGGTCGAGACATTTTTGTGGTGATAAGGATGTGGAAGGAGTGGTATTAGTGACGATTACGCAACGATCGCGAGAAGGAAATCGTTTCTGTCAAGCAGGACGAGTGACGTGAGTGGATGAGATAACGATATGAGAGCTGGCATTTGAGGATTTGGAGGGAGTTGGTTTGACGGTAGGAGACATAGAAATAAAGATTATATAGATGGTGGCAAGCGATGTGCGAAAGATTATTAGTGAAAAGATCATGGAGGTTGGAGAATGTTATTTTGATTGTTGAATGTCGATTATTGAGAAACGAAACAGGAGGGACGGGACGGGGGGTGTCGGGGAGGGAATATGACATGGGATTGGAAGTGAATATGGTGACAGGATCAGTGGGTTAAGAAAGAACATTGGAAACAATGTGGGTAGTTTGAGTGGACATGTTAAGTGGACATGTTTGAGTGGACATGTTTGAGCCGTCCGTATTCTCCTTCTTCCTCGTCATTTTAATCATACATCGCACTATCTTGCTGCTCTAGATTTGCCTGCCATTTATTGTCGTGTTCAAATTCGAGATCTCTAATTGGTTCCCGCCTTGTAACTTTTATTACCCATTCCTTTCTCAACCTTCCTTTTATTGATAATTCTCGTCCTGTTTACTGTTCCTTGCGTTTCCGTAATTCCCTTATTTAACTTTTATCAAATTACTCTACCTCCTTAGGCTTCCGCTTCTTCCCTGTGGATGCTCCTCTCTCGTGGAATCATCTACCCATTCATATATCTTAATCAAGCTGCTCACCGTGATTCAAACGCCAAATCCAATCGCATTTAAACAATTTATCTGTTTGACTTCATTTTTTTAATTGTTAGTAAACTTGAAAGCTTGCAACTGTCACTCATTTGCCTCATTAAATAAATATATTATTTTGTTACAATGTCCGAACTATCAAACAATTAAAAAACGTGTTTTTCTGGGAATTGAACAATGCAGGTTAGTATAGTTTTAACTTTTCATGGAAATACTCTGAAGAAGGAAATTCCCCCAGTACTAAAACTGGACAACTTAATTATTATTAGGCTATTGGCGCCTCAAAATCTCTTCAACTTATTTATCAGAGATTTCGCTAACTAATATAAAAAACGGATTCTTTTTAATACGATAAAATACTTTAAAGATAAATCAAGATCTCTTTCGCTTCCTCCGACCTAGCTAAAGCCTATACAGAATTTTTTAATAGCAGATACACTAATTTAGCCACTGTCTCATCAAAACCGATTTTATCTCCTGTTAAAATTAACAATATTCTGACATACCTCACGGAACACGATGTGGTAATGCTTGAAAAAGATTTTAACATAACTAACGTTCGATTTATTACTTGTAAGGAGAGATTTCCCATCTCGGTGGGGTTTAGTAATGCCCCGGTTGATGTTGCTCTGAATGTTGCTAACTCAACCTGTAACCCCTTTATTGGTACAATCTGAAATTCGCCGTAATGGAGACGGATGGATTAACGTACTTACACTGCAACACTTGCCACCAGTGGGGACATTGGTTCTCTGGTTGCTCCTTGCCCCGGAATGCGGGGTATGTGGCTTGAGTACGTTACACCAGACCAAATGCAAAACTAAACCTTGCTGTTCGAACTGCGGGGGTGAGCACCCCGCATAGCCAAAAAATGTGTTTGTTTCAAGAATTATCAAAAACGCCGCAGCCTAGATAAATCCAAACCTGCTAGTATTGCAGTTGCCGCCACGACAGGGAATAATGATGAAAGAGTCTTCGTGGTGGAAATACTGGAACTCAATTAAATGAAACATTGTGAGTATATGGTTCAATTTGAGAATCTTGTAAAAACCTTTGTTAATCAACTGGGTAATTCTACTCGGTCCTCCAGTTGTGATGCCGAGTAACAAAATAATATGCCCAAACCTAAGAATATAAATGGCTCAACTGAGTTTGTGGCGCCATAAAGCTGGTGTGTAAGAACAAACAGATCCATTTTTAGGCAGTAGCCTCTCGGGGAAAGGAAGACAATGTCCGTTGCCAAATGTATACACCTGTAATAAGAGTAGGTGGAAAGGGTGATATATTAACCCACAAGGGTAATTTACTCGATCACAACAAATCGTTGATAAAGTCGATAAAATAAAATTAAAAGTAAGGTGATACTCGAATACACTAGCTGCTACAATAATTAAGAACATCCCTTAGAAAACTAGCCATGGGTAGTGCAACCATATCGCAAGGGAGACGTTCCAAGCTCGTAATGCTCTGTGCGATAATCGGGAGGATGTGTTACTTGACCCATGTCCACAATTCATAAGATGAAACGAGTGTCGTGGCACCGTTTTCTATTTGTTAACATATATTGTTGTGGAAACCCGTGAATTTCTTTCACCATAAAGTACATAGTCAGCATATCTAGGTACATAAACCTGCAACGAACACTATTAACATTCACCGCGAGTATACGTTATGAGTTGCTCAGATTTGATGTTGATCCAATTATTAAATTTGGAATTTTGGATTAATCATACATACATTTTTGTATTTCGCTAGTTGCTGCGAAAATCAAAGTGTTTTAATTGTATTTATTCCATCATTCATTAATTAATTTTCAACAAAATACATTTTATTTTTAATGCCTAGTCAGCAGACATTAATAAAGTGGTCAGTTGCAAAAGTTAGGCAACAGTTCGCTTTGCGCAAATTTGCCTGTGCGTGTATGATTCCCTATCATTTGTTAGCAATGCAATTTATGTTCATACACTCATTTTTGCGTAGTGACGACTATCTTTCAATGCTCTACGCTGCTCTATCTACTTATTGTTTAAATCTCACTTTGCCAAATTATTTGAGTATTTAAGTCTTCACATATATGCTGCGTTGTTCATATAAATAAAACCTTTTGTTCAAATATATAATCTGTTTAAGTTATTAACTTTGCTTATGAGACTCAAGCATTCGATTCCAAATAGTATCATCAAATACAAAATTTTATCAATTACAAAAATACAATTACCAAAATATGTCACCTAAATAATATATAGGCATCTTCCACATTTTGACTAACATTTCAATCTAAATCGTTTGCCAAATAGAAAAGTGAAATATATAATTTGTCTCAAATACAAAACATTAAATAATCTAAATAAATTTAATAAATAATTTACATATTCTTCCTGATTAGAGTGTGATCGGATATATTTTTGAATAGGGCCCAGAGACCAAGCAATTTTACACTTTTTAATTTAAATTACTGTAGTTTTTTCCCACCAAGGCCACTTTTTTACCTGGGACTATTCTGTACAGAGTTATAAATATAATATTGTCGAGTTATATTTAGCAAAACGGTTCAATAATTTTTATGATTTAGATAACTGTTTATTGCTAGATATATTGAATGCTGAATTATAATTTATTTATTGTGATTAATTTCATGCTCGCTTCCTTTAAATAATCAATTGTTTTAATTCATTAGAATAAACTGACTGTTCCGTCCAGAGTTAATCAACCTTTACAAAAACAAAAAGAATATTGCCAATTTAAAAATTCGAATTTAATAAACGGAAGAGGGCTTAGGGAAATGTAGCACAATTTGTATAAGTACCATCGTATGCATTTCGTGTTTCATGTTTAATATTTGTTACAAAAAAATATTTTTTTTGCGTATTTTCGCTAATTAGATGTGTGAAAATAGTGACTTTATGTATTTCGGAGTAGAATGAACATTTTATTCAAGATAATTATCTTAATGCTGTGCATAAATTATATAGATTTAAGTAACAAGCAAACGTCATTTTGCTATTTTTTAAAAAGATTTTATGTGTCTGCGTTCAAAGGCTGGTGAAATTAAAAGTTTACCTAACGATAGTGGCATGAATCACTGAAAATTCGGAGTAAACTATAATATAACGTTGTATTTTAAATTTCAATTATTTATGAGATTTAGCAATATTTAGCAGTATAGATAAATATATGGTTTTTTTAATTATTATATACGTGCTATTTATTTTTGCTAAACTGTGCTTCATTTTTTGAAGACACTGAACATCGATAAATTTAAGTAGTTGTTTGTTCAGGAACTGCAAGACTGTTGCATGTTAACTTAAACGACAAATCATGTTTACAACTGAACTTTAAGGATATAACTTATCATTATTCAGAAAGAATTTTAATACAACTTTTTTAATTAAAACGAACAGGAAAGTATAAACCTGCATGCTTTTTTACAACCTTCGTCGGAAAGCTTAACCGGGAACGAGCCTGCCACAGACGCCTAGCCCCAATAGGGCGATTAAACCTAAGTATAATCATCACTACAGGGTGGTCTCATCAGTGTGGCCCTGTAGCTACACAACTTTGACAGTACTTAATCCTCAGTAAACATCTATAAGGAATTCACTAAGCGTACGCTCCTCTACCGGTGACCAGCTTTACATCTGGTATGGTTTGCGTAAGCAGTGCCTTCACATGACAGCACGCGTGCTATCGTTCCTTCCTTCATCAGATTATCATTATTTAAATATTACGAAATGTGTTGAAAAATCTGTGATCTCTGATTTTTCGAATTTATTATCAATGGTTTCAATAAAAGCATAATTCTGCTATAATTAATTTAAAAATTACTTAAAAAGACTTTGAGATATAAAAATATAAAATTGAATTATCCTTGATAATGGCGTGATCACGTGCTACCGAAACATTTGATCTAAATTGTATATTTTTGATTCAACTGTACGGACTCATTTACTGTACATTTGATTACATGAGTCCACAATCATTCCGAATTCTGGCTTATGTGTTTATTTTGAGTAATTTGCAATATGGATTCCAGTGTATTTATCCGAACACAACGTGAAGGGCTCCAGATTAAAAATATATTACGGCGTGGAACTAAATTTGTTCGAGAGGCACGGAATTTTCCGAACAATGTCATGTTAGAAAATTTTTCACATGAAGAGCGTGAGCTTCACTAGGGATTTTCATTATTTGTGTCTTCTGCTGAAGGTTTTGCATAACCAGACACGTGCTGAATAATTAAGGAACATAAGATGTAGCATTGTATTGCGTAAACATTCACTCGATCGGCGTATAAAACGGATTATTCATTCAAAGACAATGTAGTTCAATAGGTGAATCATCAATAGATGGAATCGGTTTGATAGCGATATTGTGGGATGCAGTTCGTCAAAACGATTTAAACACGCTCTTTAGCGTGTTTAAATGTTTTATTTTTTGAGTCAATAATAAATAATAATGTATTTTTTCCTTATTTACAATCTAATGACAATTGGAGACTTCTAAAAAAGATTTTTTTAACGTGGCAAATGCGTGCTAGCGCACGCTTACATGACCACAACAAAAATGTAAATCATGTAAATCATTTTAGACTTGTCGGGGTTTAGAACGAGATGGAGATTGGAGAGACGTTCGTAGATAGAAGAAAGACTGTTGGAGGCAGAAATGCCGATATCGTGTATGCGATGTGCGGGTGCATGATCATAGATGAGGATGTCATCGGCGTATTGCATGACGTTAAAAGAGAAAGGTTTGATAAACGGAGATAGATCGCCAAGCAGAATAGAGAAAAGCAGGGGACCTAGCACTGAACCTTGAGGGACCCCGCAAAACTAGGAATAAATAGAAAATAAATTCTATTAACTATAATTAATTGTTTCTGTTTTGCTACTGCTATAATTTGTAGTGTGATACGTAAATAGTCTTTGACTTTTTCAGTGATTGCACTCACTTTTGTGAATTTTTAAAAAGTTTATTAGAAATTTAAAAATCAAAAATATTGTAGCTTCGTTATAGATGGTGTTTTTCAACTGCAGTCAATGTGGTGATACCATTAAAAAGAAGAAAGCTTCTATTCATCTCGAACGATGCAGAAGGGGTACGTTGTCATGTCTGGATTGTGGAGTTGAATTCAGGTGAATATTAGATATAAGCGTTTTGATCATTTTAAATAAACTTGTTAAAATTATTAGAATTATGTCTTCGTTAATGAACATTGGAATTTTATTGTCACATACTTAACGCTCCCCGACACTGTTTCATTTTTAAAGCCTTTTGACCAAAATTCTATTATCTTTACAACCAAAGGTTTAGTGATCGTGGATTTCGATCATTGAGTAATACTTTCAAATTAAATGGTACTCAAATGTTACGATTACTCAAAATAGCTTTAAATATTAACAATGCAAATATGTAAGTAGGAGTAATATATACTACAGAATGAAAGCTTTTATTTAAAACAATTTTGACTAATTCGACGCTAAAATATTATTCAAAAAATGAACAATATTTTGTTCATTATAATAACTTTGATTGTCTCTCAACAATTAAGTATTTACAAAAATAAGTATGCAATTCAGAAATCACTCAA
Source organism: Pomphorhynchus laevis (assembly GCA_012934845.2). Taxonomy (NCBI): domain Eukaryota; kingdom Metazoa; phylum Acanthocephala; class Palaeacanthocephala; order Echinorhynchida; family Pomphorhynchidae; genus Pomphorhynchus; species Pomphorhynchus laevis. Next base: position 84,973 of record WNNJ02002847.1, on the reverse strand, counting down.
AAGGGTTCGCTTTGTAATTATAAATGCTTTGTTTTAGTGGATCTAGTTATATGAACCATTTTACGTGTGTGAGTGAATCACAGAAGTATGAGAAACCAGGAACTGTGATCAACGATCCAAAAGGCGAGACGAAACAGCTGAATTGGTTTAAGGTGCTGTTACTGTCATGTTCATTTCTTTATTATTTTTTAAATTTTAAGCTTGTTCAGAAAGCTATTCTTTCAAAGGAAGGTTCTCCAAAATGTCGGGAATTACTTAACCGTCTTCAAGACTTTCCAAACACACCGAGAAAAAAGACAAAGTTCTTGGTACGTCGTGATTTCACGTTCTATTTAAAAAATATATATATTTAGAATTTCGTTGTAAATAGTTTACATGGCTTTAGAATGGACCAAGTAGAAGAGGCTTGGGAAATTATTTCAAAATACAGTAATTTACAGGTAATTAAATTTCTGTAACCTTTCTGAGTTCAGTTTCAAATTAAAATTTCATTGATATTTAATATTTTAAGAAGAAAATTTTTCAAATGAATAACTTTAGTATTAGTGACGGCGTTTAAAGATTTTTGTAATTATCTAGCGAGGTTATTATTTAGTAATATTTATTATATTTAAGTATAATAAATAACATTAAATATAATATTACTATATAATATTATATTACTATAATATTATAGTAATATTTATTATTTAGACAGATTATATAAGGATAAAAAACTCAATTTTTATATTTGCATTGATTAAAATTGAACTTTCGGCTATTTTTAAATAAGAATTTACATAAGTAAAGAATGCGTCTTTTGCCTTCCAGTAAGGCATACCTGTTGATGTGATCTATCTCCACGACACGTTTGCATTTCCGCAATAAGACCCAAACATTAGATGTCTATGATTGAATGTGAATATGCAAGAAAATTAATTAATTAATTCGTAATTTAATTAAAATTTATTAAAACTTCAAGTTTACTTTCAAAAATGTTTGAGATTTGAGATTTTACAAAACGAAAATTTAAAAATAGTTATATAAATAAACCTGCAATAAATAAACCTTCAATAAATGTTTTTATCTAATAAGTAGAAATATAATACCTAACATTGAAGTCATCATTAATGAAAGTTAGCAAAAATAAAATATAATATTAAAAACAAAATAAATAATTATTTTAAATAATAAATTTTATTATTTATGTATTATTTGATATTTGTAATTTGTGATTGTGAATATATTTTGTTATGTGTTTACTAAATGCTAATCGATGATACATCCTCTAATTGCATCGTCCTGTAATATGAATCCTTTCATCCTGTCATTAAATTAAGTCCTGAATATCGGATGGCGTATTTATATAATACATTTTATCAAGCATGTTATAACGCTTGCGGCCACTTTCTTTATAAGAATACTTAAGGAAGCGCACAAATATATTAAAGCGTATGGTCAGTTTTTATTTTGGGCAATATCGGGCACCGCTTTTCAACCGATTAGCAGGTCACAAATCTTTTATCGGACAAAGTACTTCCACTTAAGGAAGCGCACAAATATATTAAAGCGTATGGTCAGTTTTTATTTTGGGCAATATCGGGCTCCGCTTTTCAACCGATTAGCAGGTCACAAATCTTTTATCGGACAAAGTATGAACATAATACTGTGAGTATGAGCAGGTAATTCATCCAAAAGTACCTGTTTAAACAAAAGAAATGAAATCGTTTATCTACCAATAGCCTTACATTTTCACAATATATGCATTCAGTAGATGCCTTTATCGTAAATATAGATGATGCCACAACGATTTTAGAGTAGTTTGCGTTTAATGCCACTGTTAGCCAATCCATTGTTCACACACCGTTTTCTATTTCACGTTATATCCTTAGATCAGATAAAAAATCAATGTGAAGATAAAGATGTTCTTCTTTTGGAAATGATTACGTGGCTGCCTTTATAAACTCCATCTGTCGCTTAACTCAATATTTCCATCCATAAAAGATTAATTCATATCAGATAAATGATCATTTTTGCTCATAATTTTTATGTGCTTAAATTCAATTTAATTATTAACTCAATTTAATTAATTCAATAATAATTAAAAATAATTTAGAATAATTTAGAATAATTCAATTAATATTATTAATATTATTAAATAAGATCCGTCCTCCGCAACAGTGTTATCCTCTATTGACTGTGACGGGGGCTCAACGCTACCTGCGAGTTTTAAAAATACTGACGAACACTGACTTGTATCGGTGACTTTGAAATCTTGTTGACAAACAACGTTTTGATGTGTTTGACGGGCCCATTTGCGGAAACCTTCTGTATGTTCATAACCAATTTATTTATATAATAAAAAAATTAATTATTAATTATTAATTATTGACATATAATTATGCCAATTAATTAATTAATTATTTATTAATTTCTAATTATTTTTCGTATTAAAATTTTTTATTTATATTTAATCATTGAATATGCAATTTATTATAACTTTTCATACATTTATTATTTTGCTGTTTTTATATTTATATTAGCTATTTTTATATTTACTATTATGAAAATTAATATTATAAACATTAATATTAATATTAATACATACTATGAATTTTATAGAAATTGTTTTATGTGCAAAACAATCCATACTTGATTAAATTTTAATTATAGACCGACACGGATAAGAATAATTTATTTGCTGCTGAAAAGAATTGTGAATGCAGTACGATTGAAATTTTTACAAGTCCAATTGCGCAACAAGTAATTCTACAATTTTTATTTCATAAATGTCTCGTTATTATTGATTTATAATAACATTTTTGCTTAACTATAACTTTGCAAAATTTTAAAATTAATTTCGAATTTACAAAATTTAAAATTAATGTATTCTTTATAAGACAATATAAAATATCTTACAATATATTGTTTTACAATATATAGTAAAACAATATCGCTTAGTTTAATGATAGGCTTTTCAAATTGATAATTTGCGAGGACATTATTTATACGACATTATTTAGGTATATTTTTATCATTGCAGTAGTTACCAAACTAATACCATCATCAGATAGTAAGTTAATCATGCAATCATAAAAATTCATGGAATAGCTAGCTATATCTTAAAATCGTGAAGACGAAAAACTCTTAATATTGGACAGCATTTATGAAATTAAACATTCATTTTACGTTATTAGTTTCAAAATAGATCTGATTTTGTGGAAAAGTAATATTGTTTCTCATATTACAATATTGTTTATAACAATATTAAAAAATATTGAAATAATATTTTAATATTAATATATTAATATGCAATATTTAAATATTTTTATATCGTCATTGAAAAATATTTTGCGACTTACAAGAAACCTTTGATAATTCGCAATTAGCCGTCTATTCGAATTTTGTATTCTTCGTCCATGTGTCAACTTTGTAAACAATCCGTAACCGGTATGAAAATTACTGAAGCTTAAAAAATGAGGTTATTTATCAGGAAGACAAGCGTAGTTAATATAATTTGCATAATTGTTGATAATTGTGGAAATTATAATTTTATTGTTTGATAAGTTAAAATAATTTTTTGACTTTGCGCGTTACTTTAATCCTATTTATACGCCAACAGCAGTGCGCTACATTTCAGTATTGGTGGACTTCATCAGCTTCTGATCCAATATTTCCGTTTCACGTTTACTAATTGTTTTTTAACAATCTAATTGTTTTTAACAATTAGATTGGATGAAATACTTTAATTTGAAAACCTACATATTTTCGCATTTAATTATAATTATAAAACTAGTCATCAGTAGTTTACTTAGATGATCAACCAATTCTGAAATATATCGTACTTCAGTTGCCTAATAAATAAGATTAAGGCAACATGCAGTATCATAAAAATCTCAATTGTACAATTATATCAACTTAAAATTAGGAAGCTAACTATAGATGACTCTGTTTGTCTCATTTTACTACTTTACACTTGACTACTTTACAGTTGACTACTTTTCTCTTGACTTGTTCTCGATCATTCGCATCCCGTAACATCGATTAATATTTACTTACAAAAGCGATGTTGACAATCTCATAAGCTTCTTTAATGTTAAAATCACTTGATTATTCTATCGATTTCAAACCAACGTCTATATAAAAGCAACCAACTCGGGGAATGCATGAATTATGCAAGTATTGCACCAGCCGTGTAACATTCTTCAAGACAATGCTCCATCGAACCAACATGATTTGCTACAATTGAGATTTGTTCAATGTTGAGGTCGCCAGAATTAAATAAATGCTAACTAACAATGGTTACAGCTTGCACCTAGTCGACAAAATAATAAAAAAACTTGGCAACAAATGAACATGAACTAAACAAACAAAGTAATGATACAAGTAGCGGAAAAGTGTTAATTTATCATCAGGCGCAAATGCATTCCAGACATACGGGAGATTCAGTTGAAAAGTATACTTATTAAAACTGCCATCGATTATACTAAAACCGTTGAACTATGGATATTCTGCAGAATTATGAAATTACGCCACCTACTGATTAAGAATAAAGAGGAAATCGATACCACCAAGTCACATGTTATGTACTAATAGTGAAGATTATACTTCACTACATGTACTTCACATGTAGTGAAGCTGGATGTAGCGCAAGCCAAGCAAAATACAGTGGTTATACAACCTAAACATTAGATAATCGATTAAAACAGCACATACAAAGACACCATCAAACATCACATAGAAGAGTAACACAGTAAGATTCCGACCACACAGTTCATCCGTGCAAATACAAAGACATTAACACGATAGTTCAGTCAACAACCTCATAAACTTTATTGATAATAGTAATCATTAGGAAAAATATGTGCGTTTTTAAATTGAAGGCAGAAGCTTCCCTTACCAACGCTGATTTAATTTGAAATCTGAAATGATTTCTATTAAATTTGCTAGATGTAAGACGAAATTCGTTCATTAGGTCTAATTGCCGATAAAAGCAGGCGAGTCTAGTGATCGTCGGTCAACATTAAAAGGACTGAAAAGTGAAACGTTGATATTAAATCAGTAATTGATGTCCATCAATATTGAAATTTAGCGTACTGCTGTTGGCTTATAGACTGGATTAAAGTAGCATGCCGGGTAGTTGAACAGTCACTATCCTAATTACTATTTTTGATAAAATAGTCATCAAGCATTTCAACTGTAACGATGCATGCACAATTAAAATAAAATTATTTGATAATAATATTTGATAATTGTTATTAATTAAAAATTATATTTAGAATTCAATTTATATTTATCTTAATTCATATTAAAACATTCATATTTGCAGTTGAAACATTTTGACTAACTAAGTTTGATTTGTTATAAGTAATAATTAAGTAATTATTTATAATTAAGTCTAAACTTTCAAACTAAGTCGTTTTGGCTAACCTTTCAAAATATTACGAAAAATTATTTATAGCAAAAGAAAGAATCTCAACTTGTAAATCATCCGGATGATGAAAAATCTAGCCCACAAATGAATAAAAATGAATACAATGAACTGCAGGTATGCTTAATTGCAAATAAGAATGCAATTATACAAATTATTTTGTGTTTATAGATGACAAATGAAAAACATCTAAAGCGAATGCAGAAAAAGGAACGGAATAACACAGATAAACGAGAAAGTTTAATCCCTGCAATTGCTAATGATAGTGTATGCCTTACTGAACACATATCAGAACTGGTCATTCACGATGTATTGAAATTATTGTTTTATAATTAAGTCACCGGTTTGACTCATTAATAGGATATCAGTGGTCCAACTGAAGGCAAGAAAAATAAATACAAAAAATCCGAAAGTATTGGCGAGTCAGAATTGAGCATAATAGAACTAAAACAGAACGGAGAAAACTGTGGCAAAGATGATAATATTTCAACACAAGTACTGCTGTCCACTTAAATCGTATACAGCTACGTATGTTTAGATCTCAGATGAACAACACCCAAAGAAAAGGAAAAAAGAACGAAAAGGTGTGGATCAACAACATCAACAAGTTGGGACTAATGGAATTGTCGAAACATCCGAACATAATGTTGAAGTCGATTCCCTGCTAAACATTGCCAGTGTAAGTGTATATATTGTATTTTGGTGTTCATACATATACAATAGATATTAATATTAACTCTGTCAAACATTGACGATATTCGCGCATTCTGTTATGTTCACTCGATGTATTATTTCGATATGCAAGTGTGTAATTTCACTGAATGAGCAATATGTTTGTGAAAAGTCAAACACTACAAAATATTAATATTTAACTATTAATTTTAATTCTCAATAATTATGATAAGCCATTAATTATTGTGCTATAATTTAATTATTCAAATAATCATTATATTATTTTAGATTATCTCATGTATTATTAAATTATAACCGTTATCATTTTGGATATGTAGCTTACATAGAGTTAATTTAAAGTTTTATTTTAATCAAATTATTGTATCAAGTTTGTGGTTATATTATTTAGTTATTATCATAGATTGTACCCATTTTTTACTCATATTTGCATGCTTGAGTTAAAGTCCCTAGTGATTTTAGGTGGCTTAAGCCCGATACCGTTTTTATAAACAACGTTTTTTACAATGAGCACTCAAAATGATTTATCAATCATTTTGTTGAAAATCAAATTTTGATTTTCAAAAAAATGATCAATTTAATTTATTGAAATTTAAATATTTTTATTTGTAAAAACACCATAGCTCGTTTACATTGCACATTCGTATTTATAAACGAAAGATTGCAATTTACTCTTTCTTTATATTTTCAATCTTTCCATTTGTTTTAATACAATTAATTTTTTTTATAATTAGAATTTCTAATATATTAATATTTAATTTTATTTATTAATATATTGATTTAATATGCTCATTATCTCAGAAATTGTTGGATAAACATCTGGACAATAAGCACTTTAAAAAGTACTGATTGAAAAATTAAAAAAGCAGTTTGCCTAAGCGTACATTAAAGCTTCGTATTGCTGTTATGATTAAATACTCGTTTTTTTTCGAAAATTATTTAGAAAAATGTTCTTAATATTAGAATTATCTTAAAGATATTATTGATTTGTACCTTACTTAGTCAGGTACATGATCAACGTATAATGATTGTTCAATTACTTTTACAATAACAGTAAAAATATTAAGACAATGCGCTTTTCTGATTAGATTTACTGTGAGTAAATTTCTTATAATTTATTATTATTTTGTATACAACTCATAAATTAAATTAATAAATAATTGCTACTAATTAATTAAATAAATAATAACGGAAAATACTATTACAAAATAATATTTAAAATATTATTACAAATAAATTTAAACTATAAAGCGAAAACAGTTTATGGATGAATAATCAACAATATTCTTGGTATTAAAATTAGGATATATTAGATAATATTATAACATTATAATATTTTATTATATTATATTATTATATAATATTATATTATAAATTTGGTATTTTGCGGTTTATTTACACGCTTTTAAATTATATCATTTACAATTACTTTTTTGATTGGTTAAACTAATGCAACTAAATAAATTAAATAAATTTTATATTTGATTCTTATTTTAGTCAATAAACTTGTTCGTAGCTTGAATAAATATGAATTAAAAATAGTTTATTATTTGGTTCGTTAAACTGTGTAAGTGAACACATAATTGATTTATTTTGTAAACAAACTGAATTGATAAACAGAGAAAGTTATCAAAATTCACAGATAAGAAACTTTAATTGAGCTAAATGTGGACATATAGTCAATTGTAAACATTTATAACTATTTAATTATAATTATTGTAATTAGTATATGAATTATATTTTTATAAATAATTCCTATGATTATCTATATAATTCCTCCTAGTTTATCGAGCTAGAAATTAGTTTCTCGAATCAACCGTGGCTGATTCCGTTATAATTTAATTAATATATGTAATAAATAGAAAACTTATATACTTGTATTTAAGTATAATCCTACTTGCATTTTTAATAAAATTTAATTTATTTTTACCTAAAAGAAATTCATTAAAGTTACAAATTAATTTTTCGTCATCTTATATTTTCAAGATACATCTAAATAAATAAATTCATTAAAGTTACATAAAATTAATTTTTCGTTACCTGTTATTTTCAAAATTATATCTGCTATATAATTTTAATTTTAACATTTGTTTTGATTATTCATCTCATTTTTATGATTTAGTCAGATCCAGAATATTTGCAATCACTCTCAAAACGTGAACGAAAGCATTTGAAGAAGAGACTTTCACAATCAAATATCGAAAACGGACTTGAAATTACTGATAGTACAAGCTCAATACCAGAATACTCTATGGTATGTTTTAATGCATATTTTGCATTAAAAATTGGTTGTGCTAATTGCATTTGAAATTAGATACTGTATTCTTGCAATTTACTTAAATGAAATTATTTATCAACTAATAGTTTATACATGCAAGCTGAATGTAGTTGCACTATTAATGCTATCTAAACACATTACGAACTTATTTTTATTAAGCCCATTGTTGCCACCATATTGAGAAATAATAAATTTATATCTTAAGATCTTAAGCAGATCTTAGCTTAGATCTTAAGCAGATGTTCTGCTTAAGATCTGATAAGATTTCAAAACAAAGAGTAGGTAAGGCCCTTTGTGAAAAGAGGCAATTAAAATTGTGCAGAAGCATTTGAGATTGCAAGCATTTCCAGCAACAGTAACTGGATCGCTAATAATATAGAATACGAATGATGTTGAGCTTATTGACATATTAGTGTATGTAGGATCAAACAATTGCCTTTTTGTAACTCGAGGTCTTTTTGACATAATTATTGTAATAACGAAACATACGTTCTCATTGTACACTGGTTTACCTGATTTCGGAAGCTGACATTTTTGGTAGACGTTGGTGGCAATGCATTAACAACCTAGCAAACTATTAAACAAAAAGCAATATTTTAAAAAAAATAACAATTATGTAATAAAATATATAATTATGTGAGTATTATTATGTCTAATTGTTATTATACCTATAATTGCGAAATACCTAATGAAATTGGAGAAGAGTAATTGATTACATTCGAACACAGAGCCGTAAATAAAACTCTGAACGTCTTAATCATCAATCTACCAAACCATATGTTTATCCTACCAAAAATGCGATTTGCTTTAGCGCAACTATATATATGTATTCTTATGAGTGCTTAAATTATTCGACACGATGATCCCCAAATCTTTGAATTCATGAACAGTTTGAATTAATTGATTGTTCAATGAATACAAATTAGCCACGAACTTTTTACCAATATGCATATATGCGCATTTGTCAGTCTTAATAACTAGATCACTCTTAGTCGCCCACGTAGCTAGAATACTGAGATTAGTCTGTAGAATTTTACAATCGTAGTCATTAACAATACATTTGTAAAGTGTTAAATCATCCGCATTTAACAAAACTTTAGATCTTAATAAAACAGGAAGATCGTTCATGTACAAATTGAACAGAATCGATCCTAAACTCGACACATGTGACACTCCGGTATGCATTGACTCTTACAGCACAAGTTCTGCCGTTTAGGTATGAGACAATTTAATCGATAATCAGTAGATCAAATCTATATTTGATTAGTTTGTCGATGAGAATGTGATGATTTATTATTAATTATGTGATGATTTATATATTATTAAATTATAATTTAATTATATATATTATGTAATCTGTTGATAAAATTTTTTTATCATATAAATAGCATATAGTATATGCTATATCATATAAATAGCATATAGTATATAATAATAGTAATAACATACAACATACAACATAATTATACATAAATAAATTATATAATTAATTATAATTATACATATGTAAACGTATATTTAATTATTTAATCGCAGGATCATATATTTGTGTAATGAAATATATTTTTTGTAAATAGTTGATAAAAAATTATTGGAGCTGAATTAAAAATGGATTATTTTTCTTTTGATATTTTGCTAACCTCTGTTAGGTTATTCAGAAAATTGTGAATATTGTGAAGATTTCTAAAACAATAATTCTTCAAAATATACTTTAATAATTATGTAGGTATTAACATATAGCATACAACATTATTTTACAATACATTATTTATTTTACAAATATTATATGATTAATTATTATATTATTAAGGTAATTAATTATATTAAGTGAGGTAATTAATTAGAGGTAATCCCCATGTAGTTCGCTGGATTAGTTTATTCTTAAAGGGTCGTTCGTTTAAGTATATAAAGATATAATCATATGTGAGGTACTCATATGGTATTAAAATTTATTTAGTTTCACTAAGCAACTATCTGTCTATAACAAAAATGATATATATTTGTTCATGATACTTGTTCATAACATTGAATTTATATAATTACAGTACATTAAAATCGTATTAGTCTTTATATGTTACATTAATCAAAATATTTACCGTTCAAATGCTGTAGTTTACCAGTCATGTAAAGTATACCATGAATCGTTCTTATCTTTAATTGTAATTGATATGTTTGAAACCTTTTGGTTGTCAGCAAAACAGTAAGTAATAACAGCAATAACAGCTGATCAAAATCGTCGCCATACTATTTTCATGTACTTGTCGAAAACCAATGATCAATTTTTTGAAATATAAAAACAACCATTTACTTTTTTAAACTAAGGAACAAATGGAATCATTGTCAAAAGCTGAACGAAAACAGTTGAAAAAGCAAATGAAGATGATGTTAGCTAATTCACAAATTACGGATAAATGTCATTCTATAACAGAGGAGCAAATTGCAAATTATAAGGTAAATATTACGACATACAACTTTTGGTGTATTTGATCAATTAAGATCTATTTGTAGAAATTTATTTGTGAAATAATTTTACAGCTTAAATAACTATATCGACAAGATTGGATAGTTCATATTACAGCATATTTTTCTTACATGATAATTTAGAGACAAGCGAAATATCAAAATTTGAAATTTAAATTTTGGTTATTCCTTTCTCCATAATCAGATTAAGTATTATTTTATCATTTTACGATATGATAAAATATTAATATAAAATATTAAAATAGTTTAAATATTAACTATTACTTATAATTCTTATTGTTCTATTGCGATAGTAATTCGTTCTTATACACAACCAATTACTATTCAACGAATGCAAAGGTTAGAAGAGCTTTGTTATGTACTTTATGATGTAACTATTTAATAATGATGATAATGATGCAACTATTTAATGGTGTAACTTTTTAATTTATAATATTACGTAATAAATTTTTGCCTAAATACAAATAAAATAAATACAGTTCATTGGAAATATAGTGATGGTACCCCTGCCGACTCCGGAAAACAAGCCGCGTTTCCTCGTAGCACCGCTGTCCTAATTCGTTGCATGAGGAAACTCATTGCCCGTTTATCTCCGGTCGACCAAACAAATTTTTTTCATAGAAGCTGCAAAAAAGCCGCTGCGCTGGTGCCAACTGCTCCCAGGGTTTCGATGGCGATCGGAACAAACATGTACTGCCGCTCATCTAAGCCGCTATATTTGGTAAGCTTCACAAGTTCAGCGTGATCAGCAACGGAACTTGCAGAAAGTAAAGCGCGCTATGTGACTGTCTGCGAAAACGCTTGGGCATGTAAAGTCCCAAACAAGTAATCGACCGCATCCCACAGCAGTAACGAAGCACTGTTACTGCTGTGGGATTAATTAAATTAATTTAATTACATTAAATTAAATTAAAATTAATACCAAAAGTATTAATGAATATAAAAATGTAGCATCATACCTTAATTATAATTAACATAAAATGAATATTAACAAAATTATTTTAACAGATTCAATTTAACATTTTCTAACGATTTATATTATTACAATTCAACATTTAAATTTCTAGTAATTTCATTATGGTAACTTGTATGGTCTCCCTTATTAAGTTTTTTCTTATTCAGTTCTTTACAGAACTGTTTAGCAATCAAATATTTAACAAAATTAAATTAGAAAACTAAATTTTCTCATTAGATTTTATTCAATTTTTTAATTTAATCTAGAACTAACGTAAACGGATTTAGTGCTTACGGATTTTACTCATATTTCATGCATCGTTCAAATACATAAGGATTTTAGGTGGCTTCAAATCAAAATTGTCTTGTAATAAGCAATGTTGTTTTACAACCGGCATTGCTTTTTTAATTAAGATTGGACGATATGTCGCTGACATTTAAAAATATAAAATAAATAAAAATAAAATTAATAAACTAAATTAATTTATTACATTTAATTCAATTTCTAATTTTATTTTCGATGTTTTTTAAAAATATACAGATTTGGAACTAACGGATTTTTCTTTAAATAGATTTGGCAAAGATTGTACTTTCGAAATATTAAAAATTTTATAGAAATATTAAAATAATTATCAAATATTGATTTATGATAGTCTTTAATTACTTTGACAGTTATAATATAATTAAGTCACCGGTTTGACTCATTAATAGGATATCAGTGGTCCAACTGAAGGCAAGAAAAATAAATACAAAAAATCCGAAAGTATTGGCGAGTCAGAATTGAGCATAATAGAACTAAAACAGAACGGAGAAAACTGTGGCAAAGATGATAATATTTCAACACAAGTACTGCTGTCCACTTAAATCGTATACAGCTACGTATGTTTAGATCTCAGATGAACAACACCCAAAGAAAAGGAAAAAAGAACGAAAAGGTGTGGATCAACAACATCAACAAGTTGGGACTAATGGAATTGTCGAAACATCCGAACATAATGTTGAAGTCGATTCCCTGCTAAACATTGCCAGTGTAAGTGTATATATTGTATTTTGGTGTTCATACATATACAATAGATATTAATATTAACTCTGTCAAACATTGACGATATTCGCGCATTCTGTTATGTTCACTCGATGTATTATTTCGATATGCAAGTGTGTAATTTCACTGAATGAGCAATATGTTTGTGAAAAGTCAAACACTACAAAATATTAATATTTAACTATTAATTTTAATTATCAATAATTATGATAAGCCATTAATTATTATGTGCTATAATTGAATTATTCAAATAATCATTATATTATTTTAGATTATCTCATGTATTATTAAATTATAACCGTTATCATTTTGGATATGTAGCTTACATAGAGTTAATTTAAAGTTTTATTTTAATCAAATTATTGTATCAAGTTTGTGGTTATATTATTTAGTTATTATCATAGATTGTACCCATTTTTTACTCATATTTGCATGCTTGAGTTAAAGTCCCTAGTGATTTTAGGTGGCTTAAGCCCGATACCGTTTTTATAAACAATGTTTTTTACATTGAGCTTTCATTTTTTAAGATTTAGTAATCCGTCGCTAATATATAAAAATAATTAATTAGATTATTGTATCAATTATATTGTAAATGACGAGTTTATTTAAAATATGATTTTAAATATAGCTTTTATAAATGCTTTACATGCTGGTTTTAAATTTTTACATAATTTAATGATTAAAACGTTTATTTTAAATGCCTACCCGGTCGTTTACTGTTTAATATCTATTAGACATTCAGAATTGAATAGTTTATAAATTAATGAAACGTTAAGATTTTTTAAATTTTGTAGATTTTATTACTTTAGATATTTATAAATATTCGCTATTGCGTCAATGCTCTTGTGTTTAGTTGATATATAATTATTTGCTTGCTTTGACAAATATTTAATTTCGCAATTTTCATTAAAGATATTTGTGAATTTTTACGTTAATATTTTACGAATGCTTACTTACATAGATGACTTCAGAATCGTTTGAGTCAATGACAAAATCAGAACGCAAGCAGTTTAAGAAGCAGATGAAACTAATGAAAGCTAACGGAATGGAAGCTCAGTGTGCTCACGCCGAAATAAATAATTTAATTAAGGTGATTCATTGATTTTAGTACTTAGTATTTATAATTATTATATTAGATTTATATCAGATCACACATCTTTGTTATGTCTATTTAAACAATAAGTTATCATACATTCGTCTTGTAATTCAGCTATATGTAGTTGTATATAACTATAGAGTGTTACATATATAAATGCACACAATACCAATGAATGGTATTGTGTGCAAAGAATGCCAAATAATACTAAAGAATGCATCAACCCATGTTTATAATATGTTGAAAAGTATATTTCACTATATAAAAATATTTAAATATTTACATATCTTAATATTTATAAATATATTTTACTATTTAAAGATATATTAAACATGATTTATATTAGGTTTTAAATACTGCTATGATTTCTTCGAATACAATCAAATATTATTTAAATTTATAATTCCAAAACTAGTACGAGACAATATTTATTTTTACGTTTCGGCTTAGTTAATCTGTGCTTGTATTTTTGCTTTGATTTTTAGATCTTAAAAGGTAGCGTAATAGCAAAAACTTTATAGCAAATATTGTCTCATCCCGGTTTTAGAATTCTAAATTTAATATATATATGTCACTTTCCGATATTTTTGTTTAGAAAGGGTAATTAACATGCTTTTTTACATTACCTACAACTCCGTCATTCGTATCTGGCTTCATTTATTCTCTGTTAGGCGGCTGTTTGCTTTTAGATTCATTGATCTATACGATTTAATGACATTTTGCATGACAGTATTTGCAAGTACTTAAATACACAACGTCTTTTAATTTTCATGAATTTTCACTTTTACATTTGCAATGCATTCAAGACTTTTATCTCGAGCAGCACCGAAATCCTTTATCCTTGCAAGGTTCGCTCCAACATTTATGACGTGCTAGACATTTAGATTTCATGTGTCTGTCAGGCATACACCCAATAGTTGGATTATTCTTATTATAAGAATAATCATGATAATTATTCTTATCATCGTTTGCGTTGATTATATTAAAGGAACTTATTTAGTGTGAGTATTCTTACATGCTTGAATTGTGCCAACATGTGGCGTTTCGTATATACTTGCTGCAGTAACTAATTATCAGTTCGATTACTTCATGTTCGCAACTTTTCGTTTAAGAGCAGATATGTTCAGTCTGATGTACTCATTTCGAATTATTATTTTTGTGTTGGAATTGTGAAAGCTCGTGGCATGAATAATAAAAGATCTAAGTCCATCTGATTTATCGTATGATTTTAAGTGAACTAATTTATTTAGATAGCCTAAATAAAACTAATATTTATGATAAAAAAGGAATATATATGAACATTAAATTAACATTAACTAAAAATACTATTAATTTATATCGTAAAGATGACATATTTAAATTTACAAGAAACATATTTTTGCATGAGCATTCATGAATACCATATAATATAAAATATAGTACATTAAATAATGAAATTTTAAGAATTGCAACAATATGTAATGATATTGGCTTTCTTCAAAATCATTTAAATAATTTAATATATGCATATTTTAGACTACAAGATTACATGAACACATGCATATCATATAATAAAATCAATTAAAATCAATATTTTAAATTCAATTAAAACTAGTTTTAATTTATATCGTAAAGATGACATATTAAAATTTACAAGAAACATATTTTTGCATGAGCATTCATTAGCAACCATCGAGTAAATATAAATATATGGATAAAATTGAATACTTTTAAGATTATACTCATATACTTTTTAAGATTTTAATTGGAAACGGTTATTCATAAATAAAAATAAAGATAAATAATAAATAATTATATAAGATATTATACATTTTATATATATTCACTAAAAGAATAAATTTTCAGAATATAAATACATACGATTTTAGTACTCTTTATACAAATCTAGATTTAGTAGATATTAAAGAAGCGTTAGTAAATTAATTAATCTTATATTCGGAAAAAGATACATATATATGTTATAATAATTATAACGCCTATCTAACAAAAATTAAACCATCAAATAAATATAAATATATGGATAAATTGAATTAATAGAATCCTTAAATATTTTGATAAATCAAAATTATTTAAAAGTAGGGACATCTATATTTAGACAAGTAAAAGGTGTTCCAATGGGTGGTAATAGTAGCCTAATTATAGCTGACTTGTTTTTAAGCTTTATAGAATATGAATTTGTTCATAACTGTGTAAAAACTAAATCTAAACAATATAAATATATGAAATATGTTTTGATACATTGATGATATATGTGTATTTAATTCTAATAATTTTTATTCAATTAGTGAGCACATTTATCCAGAAAGCCTCATTCGTAATAAAACCAATATTAATGATAAAGAAGGTGTATATCTAGATATGAACATTAAATTAACATTAACTAAAACTACTATTAATTTATATCGTAAAGATGACATATTTAAATTTACAAGAAACATATTTTTGCATGAGCATTCATGCATACCATATAATATAAAATATAATACATTAAATAATGAAATTTTAAGAATTGCAACAATATGTAATGATATTGGCTTTCTTCAAAATAATTTAAATAATTTAATAGATACATATTTTAAACTAGGTTACTATAAAAATACCATCAAGCAGAAATATCATCAAATAGAGGTCATCAGAATCAACACAATAATATAAAGAATAAATTTAAACTCTTAAGTGGCAAATTTTTATGGATGGATAATAAATAATATACTTTGTATTAGAATAGGATACTAGATAATCAAATTTCATCATAGGAAATACGTCATTGGCACGTGTTCGGCCACGCTGCTATGTTGGGTCGATGAATTACGGACGACACCTGATAGCATAGCAGTTCCTCCTAATGACCTCTAATTCTTATTCTGATTATATCATTTCGCTATTTACTTTAAGTATATATATTCAGTATGAGAATATAATTAATTATAATTTAA
The DNA here is from genome assembly GCA_012934845.2 of Pomphorhynchus laevis. NCBI lineage: Eukaryota > Metazoa > Acanthocephala > Palaeacanthocephala > Echinorhynchida > Pomphorhynchidae > Pomphorhynchus > Pomphorhynchus laevis. The sequence goes on along the minus strand of WNNJ02002847.1, from coordinate 68,086 downwards.
TGTAATAATAAATTAAATTATTTTTAAACAATTTTATTTTAACCTTAGACTCATTTTCGTGATCTGATTTATAGAATTCTCTATTAAATTATATTATCATCTATTATATGAATTAATTAATAATTATTCATTATAATTATAATTTGTCCTAAACTACAACGAAATGATATAAAAGCGAAAAATAATGAGTCATGCTGTACATGCAATTGCAATAAATTAAGATACATTTATATACATAATTTTAAAAACGAATTAGAATGCCAAAATATATTAGATTATATTCTACTGCTTTTAATATGAAAGACATAACTAAATGTTTTAATAATTATTTTTAATATTAAATATTTATTAAATGTTTTACCTAAATGTTTAACTGTTTGATTATCAGAATATAATCATTTTATTCCAAATCGTTCAATTAACTTTTTTAATATCCATACTTTATTCCTTTATATGTTATTTTTACACACTTTACAACTTATACTTAAAGCCAACGTGACATTGTAAATTTTGAAGACAACAAAGTTAAATGATAATTTCATAAATAATTTAATATACGTAGACTCAGTTATCTAATCTGATTTGAATTAATCTATTAAAATAAACGAAATAAAATTAACAAAACATTTCGATGTAATAATAAATTACAAATAAAAATGTTCAAAAGGAAATGATATATAAGCGAAAAATAATGAGTCATGTTGTACATGCAATTACAATAAATCAAGAAACATTTATATACATAATTTTAAAAACGAATTAGAATGCCTATATATTTTCAATATGTAAATATATCATATTGAAACCAATATGACATGTGCAGTATTAGGTAAAAGTAAACATTGAATTTGTCCTAAACTTCAACGAAATGATATATAAAAGCGAAAAATAATGAGTCATGCTGTACATGCAATTGCAATAAATTTTAAAAACGAATCAGAATGCCAATATATTAGATTAATAATAATCGAACTTTAAAGACTTGTGTGTTAAAGTTTATTATTGAAATCGGGTTTTTATTGACGTTTATTAATAAATACGTGTTTTTATTGAATCTTTGCATTGAAGACCGGTAATAACAATATGATCATCGATTCATTGTATCAAGCCGAAGGCAGAAAATTAAATGACAACTCTTGTTTAAACAATTCCGATTGTTCTACCGTTAGTAAGAAGAAACTCAAACGTAATCATCATAGCGAGGTAAATTTTATTCGATGTAATATGATAAATGAGCATTTTTTATTCGTAAATACTAAATTCATTTATATAAAGTAACCGAAATACAATTTTATCATACATTGTTCTGTTTGTAGCTTAATGCAAATAATGATTTTTCGTGAATTTAGATATTTATTTACAGATTTTATCAGGTCGACTTTTGCTTGAACAAATCGAAAAATTAGTTGATAGCTCCTTGTACTTGTTTTAGTCACTCATTGATATGACTTTAAATGTTTCCGATACATTATAAAATATGCATTGAGGTTATTAAATTTTTTATTTTTAATGCCTAGAAGCATTAAATAATAAATTAATTAAAATTATTATTAATTATTCATAAATTAACTTATTTATATTACATTATTATTAATTTTTATAATTAATTTAAATTATGATAAACAATTAATCGATCAGGGAGATCGTCAATATACATTTTTTGCGTAATTTTTTTTGTATTTATTGCACGTCTTCACTCTACTTGAATAAGTTATTTTGCGATTATTCGCTCTGCTCTTTCAGATTTCTATTAGTATAAGCACTTTTGTTTAATTATTTTTTATATAAGGCTTGCCGATATGACGATATGATTTGTATTCAATTTAATTACACGTCAAGTTAATTATCTTTAATTCAATTGTACTGTTTAGGACGAGGAAACTACAAAAAAGAAAAGCCGTTAATCTGTAGTAAATAGATTTTTTTGTCTTTGCTGTGTATATTTCCCATCAATAAATATTTGATAATTTTTCGTATTTCTATAATTTTCAAATTGCGGAGCATTAAGCCTATAGATGGCTGCGCTATTAAAAAAATAGAAATGGATCTGAAACTTGTGGATTATATAATCTGAATATAATGAGATCTATCAAGAATACTGTAAATTTATGTAAAAAGGATGTCACATATGGTATAATGTCACATATGGTATATTTATGTAAAAAGGATGTCACATATGATATAATGAAAATACCGGCGACCCTCCGAGCATTTTCATCCGACAGGCTGAGCATTTTAATCTGACCGACGGTAGGATTTAAAGCTGATATATACAGATCCATCAAGTATGTCACTCGATGATAATATCCCTGAGTACTACAAATGTTAATATTGACAACCTCGTCATTTAAGTTCAAAATACATATTACCACTAATTCTATGTTTTATAAAGCTGCTTGATCACAAAATTATTGCATTTTATTCATTCAGCCCTTCAGTTTAAAACAAGATAACAGTATGACCCCAAAATGCTCAAACTTGCCAATCCTTGTTGTATGTAATTACACTGCAATGTTAATGCAGTGTAATTACATGTGTTCTATGCATTTTCATTAACCATTTGTAGGATAACATCAAAAGGATTGTAAAGCAATATTGTATATTTCGCTATCAATAGATGATTATTTTTCGTATTTCTCGTATATAGTCCCAATTGACTAAAAACATGAAGCAACACTTGGCCAGTCCTTTAACATCTCAGCCAGTATAAACTAAAAAGATGTTCATTCTAAATAAAAATAGCTGTTTTTAAAATAGCTTTTTTAATTAGAATAGTTTTTTATCTGGAAGAAACCAAAACTTATTAACATAATCAAGTACTTGCTCAAGTTTCAATAAAAGTAATGTAAATATCTTTTATGCTAACGTTTTACGGTTTTAAATAATCTTATTAAATAAATTAATTTTGAAAATACGGTTGCTGCCAACGTGGCTGTATGGTGTTTCTTGTAATTAAAAACAAAATGAGGATTTATACATACTGCTGATAGTCTTAAACTGATACGTGATTCAAACTGTGATATAACTTAATGAAGGGTTGCGCGTTGATATCAACATAATTGGCTTTAAGTTCATGGAAGATAGTAATAAAATGGTTTCGAAGTTTGGGGAACCTCTATTAAGATTCTGTTAAATGTGAAAGTTTTAAATATTAAAACGATTTAAATACTAAAAGTTTTTATGAAGACAGCGGCGTTTCTGACAAATGTACAAAATACTTTAGAAAAAATTCTTCAAAAAATACAATTGAACTAGTAATATTTTGTGTTTGAAAAGTTAAGTGTTTTCTTGATCATTGTTGTCATTGTCTACTTTAAGATTGGCGTCTTTAACGAGCGATGAGAAATCTGAATCATGCTGTAAAAGTAGTTCATTTGGTGTACCGAACTCTTTTAATTCTCCATGATCGAAAACAGCAATTCTAAATTGAAATATGACAAAATGTGACTTTTAGAACAGGGCTTATTATGGAAAGTTTTGTACACATTAAACCATTTTACCTAACTTTTAAATAATAATTAATTACAAAAAATTAATTATTAATGAATTGTTAATAATAATTTATTTTCCTATAATCTCATTGAATAAATTTTGAAATAAATTTGAATAAATTTCAATTCAATTAACCGTTAATAATATGTAATTTAAATTATAAAACATATATAATTTTTATCACAATAAGAAATTTATGATATGAAATGGAATTTAGTCAATCTATCCTGGTTTTAAAAATTTTATGAAGATAATCCCGTGCCACAAATAATACAATAACACTCATATGTGTAACATGTCTTAGCGGTTTGCCCGCCCATACAACGCTACATAGCAGTTTGGCCTCACTTCCCAAAAGTTTGTCGACCCTTTAAAAACATCAAAAACATACCTATCGTAATCCATAATTGTGTTGATTCTATGAGCAATAGTTATTATCGTACAATCTTTAAATTCACTCCGGATAGTTGACTGGATAATGTCATCAGTTTCCATATCCACTGCAGCTGTGGCTTCGTCAAGTACAAGTATTTTACTTTTTCTCAGCAGCGCTCTGGTAAGACAGAATAACTGCCGCTGTCCACAACTGAAAGAAAAAAAAGAAAAATGTGTATATTTCAGTAGAATGAACTATCTAACCTCAGGTTTTCACCGGCTTCGGTTATTTGGTAATTTAACTTTGAAGGTAGCTTTGATACAAAATCATCCATATTTGAATTTTTTAAAGCGTCCCATACTTTATCATCGTCGTATTCATTAAATGGATCTAGATTAGATCGTAATGTACCAGAAAATATTACTGGATCCTAAATCAAATAGTGAAATCATTGCATGACAGGTAAATGCATATTATGAATCAATTTGATTAGTCGGTAAAAAATTGATCGCTTAAATTTTGATTTGAAATGTTTATCTTGCAAAAATCGTTCCTAATTTCGTAGCAATTTAATCAATTCATTTTTAACAAAAGATTTAAATATTTCATTCATTTTATTTTAAGCTTTTATATTTTCAAATACTCTAAATCATAAAACATAAATAAATACCAAAATATTGTAAGCCATCTTAATGGTAGGGTTTTTCTTGTTTAGAAATTGATTATGTCAAAAATCAATATAAATGGTTAGGTATCATATGGACACAAAACCAATTTATGGATTAAAAATATCCTACCTTAAATGGGAGTGATATAATGAAAATTTCTCAATTAAAAAATCTGAATTTGTTCCAATTTACAAACCTGTGGCAAGACCGTAATTTTACTTCTCAATTGGTGAAGACCTAAATTTTGTATAATTTGGTTATCTATCGAAATATGTCCGTCAACTGTCTCCACTAGACGAAACAGCCCCGCTGTTAATGAAGATTTTCCTGCACCGGTTCTGCCTACAAGTCCAACCTAAATGATAATAAGCAAACATGATTTTACACAGAACGACATGGCATAAAATTATTTTAAATTTTTTTAAAGTGGCTATCACTTTTGAGTTTAAAAGTTTAGAATTTTCCTTTTAAAAACTTCTATTAAACAGCAAACTGATTAAACATTTAACTGATTAAATAAAGAATGACTTTAGAACTTAAAGCAAAAATATTTTAAACATATCCTCTATATCCTATTAACGCATCTTTAGACGTAATTGAAAAATCTATTTATCACGAAATAAAACAAAAAGCAGTTAACAGCTTAACATTTAATTAAAATTATTTTTATATTATTTTAATTATAATATATATATAATATTAGTTTATTTGTTATAAACAAAATATATCACTATCATGTTTTTACTTGAGATCGAACAGATGTGTGTTCACTATATATTGATATAATATTAATTTTAATATTAATATAATAATATAATATATTGATAGTAGTAGATAGTAAAACAAATTGAACTAAAAGCTTAGATCTGAAGGACGTCTTGCTGATTTTATTTTAATTCGCAATGAAAACAATTTATTGGTTCCTACAATTCAATACTATAAAGTCCAATACTATGGACTTTCTTTTTTATTAAATTTCGTGGGATTTGTTTTGTTCTAATCTTAATCAATCCACTAAAAAAGAGTTTGGCGCTATTAATGCCAATCTTGTATCTAGTTAATTTATTTTACTGACAGTAATATGCTATTAAGTAAATGTATTTACTAAATATTATCTCATCAAGCAAATTCACAAATTAATAGTATCTCCTATCTTGATTAATCGTCAATACAATTGGTTTTTAATTATATATAAATCACAACTTACCTTATAATTTATAAGTGAATTTCCATAATTCATATCTTTATAAGTAAACATTTTTTACGAACCAATTAATAGATAGTATCACAACTGCAAACCTAAGAACGTAGATCACTTAACTAAGTCTACATATTTTGTAACAATTAATTTGAAAAATGACCTATCTTTATCCTGAAAAAGTATTTTTATGACCCAGTATTTTTAGATCATATATAATGTATTATAATAAAGAATGAAGTTAATAAGGAAAAACATTGGTATTTAGTTTAATCAAGAAAAATACTGATATTGTGTACTTTTCCTATAGAAATACTTTATTATCAGGTTTCGACCCTTATCTCTCAACCCAGCATGCAGAAAATGCTTTTATTTCGCCAGCATTTACCAACTTCGACATTTCAAGTTTTGGAAGAATCAAATCTAGCAATCAATCTAATCCATCTAACAATCCAGCATCGTCGAAATGTCCTAAGCCTAGTATCAACTCGGCATAAATGCGGGACAAATTCATAAATTGGAATTTTTAAACTTAAAAATTTCAATTTATTTTTAAATATTGTTATATTGTTATATTTCAATATTGTTATATTTAAATATTTTTATATTGTTGATTTAAATAATTTACAATTTTGTAATTGATTAAATTTTTATAGTACACTAGTTTAAAATATGCATTAATTAAATTATATGCTAATAAACTAAATTATATTAAATTATATAAATCTTTAAATATGAATACATTTTTAATATAACATTATTAATATATTAATTTTTAATGAATCACGCTCATTAATACCTAATTTATTTAAAGAACCTATAGAAAAAGTAAAACTTTGAAAAATAAAACCGTTTGGCAAACGACTTTAGCTTATAATCGAACATATAATTTTAATAATTAGATAATTAATAATTAATAAATTAATTATTTAATAATAACGTTAAGAACAATCTATTTTGAGAATTGTTCTTCTCATAGAACAATCTATGAGACAGATAATGTGAAATCGGTAAAATAACGATTCGGGTCAATTGTATGCTTTTTGTAAGCCAACCTTATTATTATGACATGGATATTATTTTACTAAATTATATTTCGATATAAATTCTTCCGTGTTTTTGATAATTTGGACATATGCAAAATTAGGTAATCACACAAATAGATTAAACGTTAGGACTTTCTTGTAATACGATGACTTTGTTACTATTGAAAACTTTGAACCAGAAACAAGAAAGCATGTGTTGAACTGGGATTCAGTTAATTGTTTCAATATGAAATGTGCGTTGAGCAAATCAATCTGCTAAGGATAGTAATTATAACATTATAATCATAAATAATATGTACAAGTTAATATTTATGTACATAAATGTTAACTTAATTCATTGAGACAAATATCTGCACGTCTTTCGAATTATTCGCAAATATTTCAATAAACAATCGTAAGATGTACCTTTTCTCCTGACTTTATACGCATTGTAATGTCACGAAGGGCCGGATCTAATCCTTCTCGATATCTTAGTGAATAGTTTTTAATGTCAATCACACCATCCTTCGGCCAGTCTTTATCCAAGTGCACATCTTCAGCTTCCCATGGAGGCTGGCATCGAAAATAGAAAGATAAAAAGTATTATTACAATACAAACATACCTCAGAATCAATCTCGCAATATTCAATTACTCGCTCGACACCAACGATATTTGTTTCGATTTCAGATATCATTCGAACAACCCAATTTAATGCTTGTGTTATCTAGACATTAATTTCATGATAGTTTATAGCTCACAAATAGTATATGGACAATAATTTATTTGTTTAAATCGGTCATATTCTTAAGTTCATTTTGAAAATCAATTAAAATTAAATTTCAATTAAAATAGATTTTCAACCCTTTTCCATTATTTGTAAGTTTTATAAAGACTTAAAAGACTTTTCCTTTATAAATAATAATTGTAATGTCACATAAAATTGTAATGAAATACGTCAGTCGTTGTTTTGTATGCTGCAATACGCCATCAGACACGCACAAGCTGATATATCTATCCACTTTTATAGCGAATATTGATTTATATCTTAAATCCATATTAATATATCCAAATCCTTTAATATATCAATATTAAAGGTTAATATTCACATTAGCTTGATAATTTATCCATAAATTTAGCAGCATGAACGGCTATCAGATTTCGGCTCTTATTCTCAACTTAGCATTCAAAGAATGATTTTATTTCGCCAGTATTTGCCAACTTCGACATTTCAAGTTTTCTAAGAATCAGATACAATTATTTTCGAAGAATTAAATACAACAGCTTAAACGGTAATATTCCCATTCGCGCCTGCTAAATTTAATTAAAAATAAGATCGTTTTAACCTATCTTAAACAGTAAATACGGTTTTAAAACTCTTTTTTACCCTGAGTATATTAAAATAATGTTTAACTGTAGAAATAAGCACATGCCTTACTGATGAATTTTGATGTATCTACAGTGTTCAAAAAATACAATTACTGTTTTACTCGTATAGCAAAACATATTTTCATAATGATCCCTAATAGCAAAGCCTCGTGTCCCAATAGTCAAAGTTCAGCAAGTCTATTAAATATAAAGCGTTCTTTGTTATATGATTGATCGCTCTGTGAATTGAGTTCTTTAATTCATAACTCGAATATTAAATAGCGCAGGATACAAAACTACTGAGTTACAACTAGCCATATGCTAGTTGTAATGAAGGAGATAAAGAGGAAGATTACAAGCATGTCTTTGCTTGTAATCCGTATTCTGGATTAATTACGAAATTATTTCTGCATTCGAATGGCAAATTTCGAATAATCTTCATATTTTCGAATTACATCTTTATTGTAATTAAAGCATAGTCCCTTGATCATATAAGCGTATCCCGAATGTAATTACATTATTGTCACATATAAACGCTCTTAGGTTGTAATATAAATCAATGAACTATTTAAGTAAAACTAAGAAATATAATAAAATTATACAAACTAAGAAACGCAAAGTGTCAAAACCAAGAGTTTGCATTAAAAAACAATTGAGATTCTTGCCATTTTCTCTACTTGCAATTTTAAACAAAAATTAAATCTACAAAAAACTTTATTTATATTATGGAATAAAAGAAAATTTCTATTATTCGAGAAACAGATGCAGTCCAATATTTTAATAGCTGCTGGTCTGATCGGGAACTAATTGAATTCCTGCTAATGATAGCAGCAGGAACTAATGGAATTTCTGATGATAGCAGCAGGAACTAATGGAACTCCTGGGTTCCTAATGATATCAACAGGTATTGAAATATTGGACTAAACCTTTTCTCGAATAATGGAAATTGTAGTTCCTTTGATTCCATACTTTCAAAAATACAATTAAAAGAAACAAATTGATATTTTTAAAAAATCTTAATGTTCAACAGCACTCTTAAACATATCACGGATGTACAGTTTCTTTGATTCCATACTATAAAAAGTAATTAAAAGAAACAAATTGATATTTTCAAAAAATCTTAATGTTCAACAGCACTCTTAAACATATCACGGATGTCAAGTTGATCAGCAAGACATTAACACATGTCTAACATTATTTTACACATTCAATTGCATAGCAAACAATTTATTCAAATCCTCTTAAATTCTAAAATCTTAATTCTAATTAAATTCTCTTTATGAATAAAGTAAATATCAAAAATTAATCGAGCTGGATCAAAGAAAATAGGAAATTTTTCGGAAATAATTTACATGCTAATGATGTATTTCCTCTGATAAACTATCTAGTATCTTATTCTAATACAAAGTATATTATTTATTATATATCCATAAAACTTTTCCGCTAATGATTTTAAATTTATTCTTTATATTATTGTGTTGATTTATATATTTTACTATTTTCTGCTTGATGTTATTTTTATAGTAACCTAGTTTAAAATATGTATCTATTAAATTATTTAAATGATTTTGAAGAAAGCCAATATCATTACATATTGTTGCAATTCTTAAAATTTCATTATTTAATGTATTATATTTTATATTATATCGTATGCATGAATGCTCATGCAAAAATATGTTTCTTGTAAATTTAAATATGTCATCTTTACGATATAAATTAATAGTAGTTTTAGTTAATGTTAATTTAATGCTCATATCTAGATATACACCTTCTTTATCAATATTGGTTTTGTTAAGAATAAGGCTAATTGGATAAATGGCTAATTAAATGATGCTAATTGGCTAATGATTTTAAATTTATTTTAAATATTATTGTGTTGATTTATATATTTTACTATTTTCTGTTTAATTATATTTTTAAATTTGATTAAAAGTAGTTTTAATTATCCATCCATAAAAATTTGCCACTTAAAAGTTTAAATTTATTCTTTATATTATTGTGTTGATTTATATATTTTACTATTTTCTGCTTGATGTTATTTTTATAGTAACATAGTTTAAAATATGTATCTATTAAATTATTTAAATGATTATGAAGAAAGCCAATATCGTTACAAATTGTTGCAATTCTTAAAATTTCATTATTTAATGTATTATAATATTATTATATTATATTGTCATTAATATTAGTTTTATTGTTCATTCATGAACATATATTATATATTCTATAAAACCTTATTTGAAAATAAATCAGAAAAGTTCACATGAGAATCTACACAGATACTATTCAAGTGATCAACTATAAACCAGCGCTATACGTCCAACGGTTGTCAGGTTTCCTAAAAATGGTATAGCCAATTCAGCGATAGCGTTAATTAGATATTTCAGAAACTACCCTATGTTGAGATCGTTAACGCTGTGGTGCAGTATGTGTACTTAACATTAGATACACTAATTCGAAAGCAATATATTAATAAATAATATATTAATATTATTAATATTATTAATTATATTTATATAATTACCAGTTTAATCTAAATATAAATAATGTATTTCGTGCTTATCTTAATTCAAGATATTTCTTAATAATTATAAAATATTGGTTTTAATAGGTAATCAGTTCCCGAAAAGTGTCTAATTAAATAAAGTGTGATTTAATGAAATGAGTGTTTGGCCACTGTATTAAATCCAGAGCACTCTTATCTAGTAAACGCAATATTAGCTTATGGCAAAATCAAATTTTACAGATGGACTTCTTGGTTCAGCATTCTCAATTATCAATTATAAATTGAATTAAAGACAAGCGTAATATCTATTTTTAGATTGATCAGCTAAAAGTTTCAAAATTTTAAATTTACCCCTAGCGCATTGCTTATGGATAATCCAGCCAATCCTGAAATCTCCTTAGATTTACTAGTTACAGCCATTATGCATGTAGCAAACACAATTATGTTAGCCAATGTCTCAAGAATCATTGCCAGCCATCTAAAGAGCATATGGTTAATGAAACAATTTACAAATGTCAAGTTGAATGTATCCACCTATTTACTAAGATCGAAGGGTAGTATGCAGTAATATTGATATCATTCAAATGATGATTCTTTTCAGTAAACGCTTCAGATAAATTAGCAGCACGAATACACTGCAGTCCCTGTATGGATTCACTAAAATGTGAATATATAGGCGAACGTGTAACTGATTCGATTCGTCTTAGTTGTCTGGATGCCCTTATATAAAATCTCTAAACAATTAAGAGATTAAACGATTTATTCCTTGTAGAAACATTAACAATGAACAAAGAGATTAAAACAAACAGTAAAGAATACATTGATCGTTGATAAATTCTTTAAGAGTAAATTTATATATTTATATTTTAATTACTAATTTTGTTTAAATGATACACTTTACTTTTCACAAATATTAGCAAATATAGATAATGAAGTAAAATAATTTTTATTGATGCTATATTTTTTGTAATTTTACAGTTTTAATAATTAAATAATTGAATTTTTAATGTATTTATCGTAATTTTTGATCAATTTTATTACATATTGTTTAATTTTACAAAATGGTTTATTTAGTGATAAGCAAACATACCAATAGCATACAGTTGAATCAGTTGAAATATAAGTTCAATTTAACAACATAACTGTTCAATAGTCGAATTTCAAATCGTTATTATCATTTCATGTACCGAGTAAATATTACAAGATGAACTTTGAGAACCAGACAGAGGGTTTATGTTTTAATTAGCAAATCGTTCATTTTACATTGGCATTTTTCTAAAAAGTGAGCTAAATGCTTAGCTAATTTTAGCCCTGGATCGATTTTAAATAAGCTTTGAAGACATACATTTTTCTATTTGTAACAATATACAACAAAATATCAGATTTATTCAAAATTTGAATTAATTCGCAAAATCAATTCAAAATTAATTTAATTTTATTCATCTTTGTTTATTTGTTAAAGCAATCTATTTACATTAATATAATTAAAGATACATTTTTTCTAAAAATATCACATTTGACTTTAAAGTTTTGTGAATAAATATGACACAAAAATAATTAATATTCTTTAAATAATTACACTTTATTTCAATATTTATTAAACAGTAAAGAATTGTCTTTATTTTTATTTAATAATTCGTTAACTAACCTGTAAGAAATAGAAAAGAATTGCAATTGGGAATGCAATAGCCAAGAATATGGGATTAGCAATTGTAATGATTACCAATGTTGATAATATAGTGATAAAAGTCGAAATGGCTGAACGCAATGAAGCCGGTAAACTGTAATCCACAATGTCAATGTCTTTTGAAAACCTGTTTATTATTCTACCAATTGGCGTTGTATCAAAGAACATCATCGTGGCACGTAAACATCGATTTAATAAACGGTCGTGAAATGTAACACTGGCCCTGTATGCTCCGACTAACAGTGCCACATTACATGAAAAATAGATTACACCTAAAACCATCAAATAAATAGATGCCACATAATCATATCAGATAACTTATTCTACATAGCTTATACTATATATAAATTAAAGATAAATAATGAATAATAAAATAATAAATTATTATAAATAATATTACGTAATATTCTCGTAATGTTATCAAATTCGAAAACGTGATGTAGCTGATATAATTAAAATAAAACAATATAAAAAATAAAAAATCGTTTTTTAATATTTTATCGTTTTTAACATAAAGTGCGCGACGATGAGTATCATTAAACATTTTAATTTGAAAAAAATTGATTGCTTATACCAATTGAATAATTTTTATTCTTTAGATAACAAATATTTTAATTTTTATCGACGAAAACGTTTTGAACACCAGCAATACCTTATTCTGAAGAAAATAAAAGTCCATTTTTATGAATTGACTAATAATAATATTAAAAAGGAGGAACTGATGAACGCTATAAATTTTTTATATCACAAAATAGTAAAAATGATTCTGAAATTGTTTAAATATTTTATATTATTTTTAGATAACAAATATTTTAATTTTTATCGACGAAAACGTTTTGAAAATTAACAATGCCATATTCTGAAGAAGCAATAAAACATTATATAAAACTTACTGTTCCACATGTCATTAATAATTTGTCAGTAAAAGAAATTAGATCAGATAACTTAGTCTACGTGTTTTATATTTGTATTTTAATATTAAAAATACAATCAAACAGAAAGTTGTAAAATATATAAATCAGATTAGATAACTGAGTCTACGTATTATAAATTAAATAAATAAAAAATAAAGATAAATAATTATAAATAATAAATGATTATAAGATGTTTCAATTTATATTTATATCTTAAAATTTAAAATTGAAATTTAAAATAAAAGTCCATTTTTATGAATTGACTAATAAATAATATTAAAAAGGAGGAACTGATGAACGCTATAAATTTTGTATATTACAAAATAGTAAAAATGATTCTGAAATTGTTTAAAACCGAGTTACTTTTAGCAGCCAAAAATATCTCGTAATGAAAAAGAATAAGGGAAAGAGATTATTTAATTTCATCCTCATTAAAACTATAAAACATGGCTCATAGTTTTAAATTTTTAATATTAAAAATATAAAAATTGGTTATATTACCGGAAAAACAAGTCCACAATGAAAATATAAACTTGGCCCAATAATTTTGTGAAATTCTCAAAAACAATCAGCAATTGAATTTTTTACTTCATTAAATACTTACTCCGTAAAAATTAAATACCTGATAATGCGATTAAAGATTCAGCAAAATTATTGAACAAAATTATGAATTTTTAAGAGAAAATAAAAATTCTCAAAAATTCATCAAATTTTTTGGATTTGCGATTGTAATGATTACCAATGTTGGTAATATAGTGATAAAAGTAGAAATGGCTGAACGAACCCGGTAAACTGTAATCCACAATGTCAATGTCTTTTTCAATGAATTTTTAAGAAGAAGTAAAAATAAAATCCCTTATAAGTTGACAGATCAAATCATTTTATTAAAGTAATGTAATAAACATAAGTACATGTAAAATTTTTAAAAATCATAATCCTTAAAAGTTCGTCAATAAAAAATTTAACTTTTTCTCAATATATTCGCATAACAAAATTATAAAAATTTTTAATTATTGGACATTGTCGTGTTTATATGAAAAAGAATAAAAATTAAGACTTCTTAATTTGTTTTGTAAACATTTATTGATTATAAAAAGTTTTATGTACCGTGTAGGCATCCAAGCAATGCGTATATTCCTATGTTTAAATCTCGTTTCGCTGTGTTGTTTACGTCCGCCTCAGCAGTCGAACTCCAGTGACTGAGCCATAGATTATAGCCGATATGGGCAACCAGTGTAAGTGCGAAAAGAGCCGGCAGTGATAAAATAACTATACGGCCATAACATCTGAAATAATCCAGAACGATAGTATTTTTAATCTAAATATATATTGGGATTATTATATTCAAACCGAGGTCATAAATCATTACTGATGTTGTTTCAATATGTTCAGATGTCATTAATTTGTCGAGATTTATGTTGTCATCAACTTTACTCTTAAGTGTCATTGCTTTTAAATTTTTCTCAACTACTGATTTTCTAAACGACTTCACACGATTATATGCTGATGAAACGATTTTCTTTGCATGTCGGCTGAATTTCATTTTCTCTTTCTTCTGCTTCGAAATTTGTTTAATACTAAATATAGCTTTTGTTAAATATACAAAAATCAAATAAAACAGTACTTTAATGCAAACAGTCAATGCTTATTATAATATGATTTTGAACACTTGCTACTTTCCATAAATAGGAATAAAAATAAATGTTATATTTAAATGTAATTACTCAGTGACAAAATCTAAAACATGCACAAACGTTCTTGATTTCAAAAAAAATATATAAAATATAATACAATAAGCAGCGAAATTATAAATAATTGAGGTTAATCGAAATTGAGGCAATTTGTGAGATTTAATGAAAGCCTTGTAATATAATTTTTATTTTCATCATGTTTTGTAGAGTACGTGTATATACAAAAATACAGAATTCCTTATTCCTAAAATGAGTTCATTTTAATAGTTCATGAATATGGCTTGAATTGTAACTAAGTAATAGAGAATTGGAGATATTTCATCGATAAAATCAGTAATCTGATATAATATTTGATATTTATATATTTAGATATTTCAATTCCTTAATTAATACAATTATTAAGCTCAGATTTAAAGATGACTTTATATTAAATTACACGTTAACTTAACTAACTTTCACATTAAATATATTTATATATTGGGATACATATTAATTAACTTGTATGTAAATTAGTCATTTATATTTCAAAGAAATATAAATATAATAATTATTAGTAATTGTAAATATCATAAATCGGTCTAGTATAAACTCAGTCTAGTTTGAACTCAATCTGGTCTGAACTCAGCCTGATCTGAACACAATATAGTTTCAACTCAGTCTGGTCTAAAATCAGTCTGATCTGAACACAATCGTGTTTCAATTTAGTCTGGTATGAAATCAATCTGGTTTCAATCTCAGTTAATCTAAACTCAATATGATCTAAACTCAGTATAATCTTAACTCAATCTGGTCTGAACATATCTGGTTTAAACATAGTCTGGTCTGAACACAGCTGATCTGAACTCAATCTGATTTCAACTCAGTCTGGCCTGAACTCAGTCGGGTCTGAACACAATCTGGTATCAACTCAGTCTGGTCAGAACTCAGTTTGGTCTGAACACAGTGTAATCAGAACTCAACCTAGTCTGAACTCGGTCTGATCTGAACTCATTCTGGTCTAAACTCGGTCTAGTCTAAACTCGGTCTGGTCTGAACACAGTCTGGTCTGAACTCAGTCTGGTCTAAACAGAATCTGATTTCAACCCAGTCTAGTCTGAACTTAGTCTAATCTGAACTCAATCTAGTCTGAACACAATATGGTTTCAACGCAGTCTGGTCTGAACACAAGCTGGTTTCAACTCAGTCTAAACTAAACACAGCTGGTCTAAACTCATTCTAATCTAAACGCGATTTATTCTGAACACAGCTGATCTGAAATCATTATCATCTTAACTAAGTCTAGTCTATACTCAGTCTCGTCTGAACTCAGTATGGTCTGAAATCAGCCTGGTCTAAACTCAGTCTAGTCTGAACTCAGTATGGTCTGAATTCAGTCTGATCTAAACTCAGTTTGGTCTGAACTCAGTATGGTCTGAACACTCAGTCTAATCTTAACTAAGTCTAGTCTGAACTCAATCTGGTCTGAACTCAGTCTGGTCTGGACTCAGTCTTGTCTGAACTCAGACTGGTCTAAACTCAGTCTGGTCTCAACTCAATCTTGCCTGACCTCAGTATAGTCTGAACGCAATCTGGTTTCAACTCAGTCTTGTTTTAACTCAGTCTAGTCTGAACTCAGTCTGGTCTGAACTCAGTCTGGTCTGAACTCAGTCTGGTCTGAACTCAGTCTGGTCTGAACTCAGTCTAGTCTGAACTCAGTCTGGGCTGAACTCAGTCTGGTCTGAAATCAGTCTAATCTGAACACAATCTAGTCTGAACCCAATCTGGTTTCAACTCAATGTATTCTGAACTCAATCTGGTTTCAACTCAGCCTGGTCTAAACTCAATCTGGTTTCAACTTAGTCTAGTTTGAACTCAATCTGATCAGCGCTCAGTCTGGTCTGAACTCACTCTAGTGTGATCTGGAATGTGATTTAAAAATCTGTTTAGACTGTATGTTTAAGATATTTAAGACGCTTACTTTTATTTTTAATCGATAAAATACAGTATTCTTGGTTAAACAATCATTATAAAATGATAATAATTTCAATAATTATGACCAAATATAATTACTTACACTCATTAAGATTTTATAAACCGATATAAAACATCACCTAACAATATGTATACCTGCTTCGATATAAATTTTATAAATTGCGTTAGAATACAGACCTTTCAATATCTAATATTTCCTTTTGTTCATTTGAAAGCTGGTCAAGAAAATCTTTGGCATCTATTTCAATAATTTTAGCTTTTAAAAAGAATTTTTACATACCTGAATCGTTGTCATCAAAATCGTTGTCATTTGCCATATCTTGAACGTACTGCTTTGCTAATGCCGAGAAGTCACCGTTTGCTGTTATAAGGTCATCGAACTTTCCTTGTTCACTTATGTTTCCTTTACGTAGGCAAACCACGCTGTGGCATTTCGGCAAAAATCCAAGACCATTGGTGACCAGTACACGCGTCTAAACACAGACATTTGTTGTATCATTGGATATTAGGAGAATAAATTATTAAAAGTTTTAACTGATTATCAAATTATATTATCACGTAATCCACTTTTGTGATTAACATTTAAATATTAATCGTTCACGGCGTATAAACATCGAGAAGAAACAAGAGAATGTTAATCACGAATTTTCAACTATTTTAATAGTCCTTTTCAAGTGATACAATTAGTATTAACTAATTGTGATAATACTAATATCACTAATTGCAAATACAATTAGTGATACAATTAAATATTAACTTTCATTGAAATTTTGATGAATATATTTTATATTTTAAAATATCCAGGAACTATCAGTTATACTAAAACGACAACGAAAATTATTTTGATATTTCGCTAGTAACTATCAGCATATTCAGAAATTAACACGAAAAAGAAAAAAGATAATCACAATGTGATTCTGTTTGTTCTTTTTTATTTTCCGTATTAATTTCTGAAGATGCTAGTAGTTTCTAGCGAAATATCATCAAAATAATTTTTGTTGTCGTTCAACTATAACTGATTGTTCCAGGATATTTAAAAGTTTAAAATACAGATCAAGATGGATATATTTCTAACTATATTTTATCCTGCACGCTGCTTATATCCTATCTATAAGCCAACTAGATAGGATTAAAGCAACTTAAAAAATATTCATCAAAATTTCAATGGTGACAATGGCTGCACAGGTATATCGACTTAAAATTAATTAACATATTAAAAATAGTACCGAATTTATTAAATTTATATTAAAATATCACAGTTCGTATAAACTTAAGTATTTCAGATGAGAATGAAATGTTTTTATTTTGTATTTCATAGATTGCTTTTTCGATCCTATAGTATTATGGTCTAGCAATTATACAATATATAAGAGATAGAGAGAGAGCAAAACCCTAACATAATAATAATTTTTTTTAATATTGGATTAATAATTATTCATATCAAAATGATATGAAGAATAATTCTTTTGATCTTGTTTTAGTTAACATTAGCGAAGCCTAACATTAAATCTAAAAATCGGAAAATTTAAAGCCACTAAAAGCAGACGAGTCGAGTGAGCGTCAGCCAACATTAAAAGGATTGAAACGTGAGACGTAGGTATTGGATCAGTAGCTGATGAGGTCCACCAATACTGAAATGTAGCGTACTTCTGTTGGTTTATAGATAGAATTGAAGTAACGTGCAGAATAAAAATAGTCATCAAAATCTCAATATAATATCATGTTATATAGTGTTATATATAAGTTATATAATGTTATATAATGTTATACTATAATGTTAAAATGGATGATAGCTACTTATATAACTGTTGTCTAATAATAGTTTCTTTGAAATTCGTTACTCTTCTGTAAATGAATTTCAGCAAGAAAAATAACAATTTGTTAAAGTTTCAGAATTTGTCATTTTATAATATAAATATTATAATTTATATATTTATATTATAATAATTTTAAAGGGACCGAAACGTGGGACGTAGGTATTGGATCAGTAGCTTATGAGATCCACCAATACTGAAATGTAGCGTACTGCTATTGACTTAAAGTTAGAATTAATGCCAAATTATAATCAATAATAATTAATTTGTTGATTACTAAATATAGTATTCTAATTTTATAAATATATAAAATAAATATAGGATTAAACAACGTGCAGGATAAAATAAAACATAGTCATCAATATTTCAATATAATATATTAATATATCTTAATATATAATTTATCATTATAAATTAATATCATATACTAACAACTTATATTAATAGAAATTATATTAATATATTAATAATATATTAATAATATATTAATAATATATTAATAATATATTATATATTATATTAATAATATATTAATATTAATTATATAAGAATTAATACGTTAATTAATTGATACGTTAATTTAAAAATTAAGTTGACACTAATATGTAATATTAGTGTCGGTTAACGCATTAACAATAAACTGATGTCCGACATTTAATGCTTTAATTCTCGTTTGTAACGCGATTTTCAATGTAGGTGTTGCAGACTTCATTGCTGTAAATGATATAGTTCATCTGCTTCAACAATCTCTACATGAATCTATATCAGGGGTCCCCAAACTTTCCAGCCTTAGGGCCATACTTATTACTCCAGTAAGTTCCGAGGGCCAAACCATATTATCATTGTTGCCGGTGGTAAAAAGTGGAATAGTCTACTTATGAAAAAAAGTCTGAAAAAGTACGCGACGTTTAAAAAAAGCTGCAAATCGAACTAAAGTCCGCAAAACGCATCTACTGCAAATTATTAATTTTTTGCCATTATCTGTAATTTATGTATCAGCCGTAGAGTACGAGCCATAAGAAGTAACGTTACACGACATCTTGTGGATGCAAGCGGAAATAGGCAGTACCTTCTATCTCAAACATATGGCGCTAATAGCGCGTACAGAATAATCTCTTTTGTTCGAGAAAGTTCTACTGTCTTCCACACACTTCTAGATGGCAGTAATTGGAATATATAAGAAGGCTAGTGGCGCAACCACAAGTCAGTTCCTATGATACCGTTGTGAAACAAAAACGTGCGTACCTCCTTAAAAACGTGGTTGTGTGTGATTCAGTTTAAGTCTTACACTTTAAGACATCTTTGAAACAGTATTTTTATTTAATTGTTGCTCTTGTATGTGATTTAGTAGTATGGAAAAGAAGCGAAAAATTGATAGTGAATGCAGAAAATTCAAAGATCAGCGGAGCATTCAGTATTTCGTAATTGAGTCCAGTAACAAGGCGCTGTGTTTGATTTGCAATGAAAGCATAGCCGTTCTCAAAGAATATAACATTAAACGTCATTATGAAGCAAAACATTTTGAAAATTACTCAAAATATACAGGAAGTTCGCGGACAGAAAAATTCGAAGCAATGAAGCGCGGATTGAAATCGCAGCAATCTTCATTTACAAAACTCAAAACTGAACAAGAGGCAGCAACTCGTGCCAGCTTTCGTGTGGCTCTTGAAATAACAAAACGTGGAAAACCATTCACAGATGGAGAAATGATTAAAGAATGCATAAATGCAGTAGCCGAAGAAATGTGGCCTGAAAAGGTAAATTCATTAAAAACTATCAGCTTGTCGGCAAACACTGTGGATCGAAGGGTAGAAAGCATCGCTGAAAATATATATCCTCTCAACTGTTCGACAAAAATGGACATGTTGAGTGGTTTTATTTGGCCTTGGAAGAGTCAACGGGTGTGACAGACACTGCTCAGCTGTTGATTTATATTCGAAGAGTAGATAAAAGCTATGAAATGCATGAAGAACTTCTTGATATGTATAGTATTTATGGGACAACTACTAGTGCAGATATTTTTAAAGGAGTTGAAATGGCCATTAATCAAAAGAACCTTCGATGGAAAAACTTGAAATGTATTACAACTTATGAAGGCAAAATCATGAGTGGGAAAGATAAAGGAGTAGTCGCTCTTGTGTCAAAGGCTGTAGAAAATGACGGTGGTTCAAAACCATTAGTCTTACATTGTATCATTCATCAACAGTCTTTGTGCGGAAAATATTTGAATATGTCTGAAGTTCTGAAACCAGTCACATCAACAGTTAATTTTATCAAGACTTTTGGGCTGAATCATTGACAATTCCGACAATTTATTGAAGAGATTGGAGAAAATGACTTGCCTTATCATACTGCCGTACATTGGCTTAGTTGTGGGAAAGTTCTTCAGTGATTTTTTTAACTTCGAGCAGTCATCGAAATTTTTTTGAATGAAAAGCATCGCCCTCTTACTGAATTACAAAACAACACATGGCTGTGGAAGTTAGCATTCTATGTCGATTTGACAAAACATGTGAACGAACTGAATTTGAGATTGTAAGGGGAAGACCAGAATCTTCCTGATTTATACATTAATATCAAATCATTCCGGAAGAAATTGATACTGTTTCAATCACAACTACGAAGCAAATGTTTTTCACATTTTAAAACATGTGAAATGTTCAGTCATACCACTGAGACTGAGTTTCATATAGATTTTGCAATTGAAACTTTGAGTTCTTTGAAAACAAATTTTGATACGTGTTTCTCGGACTTTGATTTCATTGCGAATCAAATTAAGATTTTCCACAGCTTTTTAACTAATGAATACTTCCACCTGATGCTTATAAAATTGTTCCACTCGTTTTTTAAAATAATGTTAACATTTTTATTACACAAAACTACTAAGGAGTGTACAAGGATAGTCTTACTTCGAGCATTACAAATTTAAAATGAGTAATAATTCATTTTTTAAATATTTAGAAAAATAAAATTATAAAGCAAATAACGAGTTATAATAAAATAATTTGTCAATTATAATTAAAAATTAAATAGAATTAAAATTAAATAATAATTTTTTGAATGACAATAAAACCACTTATTAATTTATGGATAAAATAAAATATTTAATAATTTGCTAAAATAAAATATCACCTTTTTGTTTAATAATCCGATAATTGCTTTGGAGAAAATGTGTTTTGATACATGTGCATCTACGGCACTCAGCGGATCATCCATTAAATATATATCGGCATTTGAATATATAGCTCTTGCTAAACTAATACGCTGTTTCTGTCCTCCTGATAAATTGATACCCTAAAGAACCAATATCAGAAAAGCTTACTAAATAAAGCCACTTATCATGGTATTGATTGTTGACATGAATTATACTATTTTAGAAAATCGTCAATATAGAATGTAATACGGTATGCAATCGTTCAAGGTAGAAACATAATTATCAACAAAAAATCTTGAATTGTAATTATTGATTTTAAAAGTTCCATTAAATAATCGTGACACTATGTTATACATAGTGTTATTACATCAATCTACGCTTATTGCGTTATAAAGCTCCTCAACCAGTATTGTAAACTTACTTCACATTCAATCCCTCATATACTTGCACGATCACACTTCACCTGAAGAACAGTTTGGTCTTCCACAAAATTGTTCGACAGCCCATTCCATCAAGTTTGTAATTGACTAGGATATTCACTCTTTTGAAAATAAAATTCCTTTATATTCAATATTTTTTGACTTTTCAAAATACATCAATTTAGTCAATTGTAGTACACCTTCAGATAAAGTTCATCTCCAGATGTGTATATCCAAAAATATCTTTAAGCTCTTTAAATAGATTCTTACAAAAACCTCGTTTGCATTTTCAACTGATGTACTTTTATGACAGTCTTATTGATTATAGTGGTGTAATGCAATGTAATAATTTCTGTCATGTTTTCATTTCTCTTGGTTAGACTCTAATCACGTATTTGCTCAAACATGAAATACATTTTTCTTTGCTCTATTTGGACGACCTAGTCATTCTCACAACGTGCTTCTTTCCAATGAAATTTAGTCTTCCGGCTCTTACCGACTTATCTCATTCAAACGATCTTCAAATACATATCGGAAAATCCAAGTGGTTAAGTTTCCAAAAAGAAGGACCACCTTGTAAGCAAGATTTCCTACATTTTAATTCTAATCATTCTGAATTCGTTTATAGTTACACGTATCTCGGCATTCTTCTTACCTCCAAATTGTCGTTTACTCTTCACATTAATAAAATTGCATCGAAAATCACAATAAGAACATCTTATGCTCATAACCTATCCGTTTTTATATTTAAATAAAGTTATGCAATATTTTCAAAAAATGCTTCTTCCAGTTATCCAGTATGTGCTTCCAGCCTTTTGGTTCAATTTTTCGATCCGAAAACTTAAACAAATTGATAAAGTTAAATTTCGATTTGTAAAACGTGTTATAGGAGTTTTTTTCAAAATGTTCATCGACCACTGTAACCACTCGGATCTCATATTGCTTCTGTTTTATCTGTTTCAATAAAAAATATTAATGAAAATATTACTTCTTCTGTTTTGCCTTTTACCATTCCGTTTCAATCAAATCTCAAAATATTCAACTGAAAATCTCTCGTATCAATCCAGATCTATTGTAAACGCAACTATTTTCACACACCTTTTGTCGATATCCTCTATCAAAAAGCGTAAGTTTATATTGCGCGCATATTTACTCGGACACTACGGTAAAATTAGTTAGAATCTCCTTTCATTCACTTATAAATTTTGGTAATTAAATTTACAATAAATACATTGTCGTTAGAGGAAATATTGCATATACACACGAACGTGAACGACTAGAGAGTATATTGATCGACATTTTATTTTCAGAAAATCCCAATAGAGCGAATGATAATTATTTCCTTTGATGGAATGACATAACACAACTTAAACTTGCTTATAAACAACATCAGTTATTGGAATTTTGTTCTTTGAATTCTTAGAATTTGAAAAAGCCTACTGTAAAGTCGCAACGTTAAAAAATAATAAATAATAAAAATACATAAATCCGCTGCTACTGTCGTATATCGTCGAAATTCAATAAAAAATATGGACGTTATTTATGTTAAATGTCAGATTACCAATATTTGTTAAAGTTTATTTGTTTGTATTTTATTTGTAACTCATTGGGTAATTGAAATTACTGGTTTTAAATTTTTTAAACACACGACCATTTTTGAGAAATTAACTGTGAATATAGTAGCTTGACTAAAAAGCAAAATATATTTATGATTTCATAGTATTATTATAATATGTGTACGATTACGTAAATAATTGTCTGTTGTATTTCCTGATGGTGGGAAGCATCGATTATAGTATTAATATTAATGTTGATTGATATTAATGTTAATTTGTGTCGTTTGAAATTGAAAGATCAAGTGCCAAAATTACAGATGTTTCTTTTCAATTAACTTATTTTGATCAACTGTTCAATATATATTGTTGAACAATTATTGGCAATTATCGACTATATTATGGACAATTTGTGTGAAATAAATAACCTTTTCAATAATTACAATTTATTATTTATTAATTTAAGCTAAACAACACTTCAGTAATAAAGTAGCATTTGAGTAATAATTAAATTTAGTAATAATTAACTTTAGTAATTAAATTTACACTTCAGTAATAATTAACATTAAATTATTTAAACGATAAATTAATTAAAATTTGACAAATTTATATAATTTTTCAAATTGAATTTGTTAAACTTTATGAAATATCAAAATTAGAGCTTAAAAATATTAAATAATAAAACATAATAAATGAATTAAATAAATAATAAATGCAATATGAATACCTTTCAACCGTCGAAATTCAATAAAAAATATAGTAAAAAATATATACTAAAAAATTAACTGCATTGCATTGACTTCGAAAACGCAAGCTGCGTAATGTTATATATAAATTTGAGGAATTTATTTTCAAATTGAATTTGTTAAACACAATGAAATATCAAAATTAGAGCTTTTAATAACCATAAACAATTTATAAACTTACCCTTTCTCCTATTTCTGTATGGTCACCACCAGGTAAAATTTTAAGATCAGCATTTAAGGCACATGCTTCCAAGACACTATCGTATAATTTTTCATTGAAAGGTTTTAACATCGTAATATTTTCTCTAACAGTAGTATTTAATATCCAAGCCTGCTGTGGCACGTAGGCTATCTTGCCCTTAAGGAATAATTATATCATGTAGATACCTTTTCTATTTGGTTTACTTACATCTATGTGAACATGACCGCTGAGCTTTTCCATTTCGCCAAGAATTGATTGCAATAATGCGCTTTTGCCAGAACCAACATCACCAACAACAGCAACTAGAGATCCTTTTTGAATATCCAAATTGATTCTAATAAAACCAGAATAAAGCACTAAACATTATAATATAAAGAACTATGAGGAGTTAAATTATAGTCACTCTAAATAATATTTTTTAATTTTTTACATATTAAAATATTCGATCAATCAACCAGTCTTTGTTTGAATATATTTTTGTATACATATTTCTTTTATATATTGTCAACAACATAATCTAATTTGGTGAGTGCCATCAAATGCTACCATCAGCATTTGAAAAGTAATAAAACAGAAATAAACGGATCAAAGTAATTTGTAAAAGATCTTTACAGATAAATCACTTTTTGAAACAAAATACTAATTGCTTTATCAAAAATGATGGTTTTATATTTTCTTATACTTCGAAGAGAATGTTAAGGATTGATTACTGTGAAACGGATACAAAAGTTTATAATCTCTAGTTTTTTATGAAAAATAGACGATAGCTCATTGCATAAAGATTTAAAATTCAGCACACATGTTCTTTCTCCTCAGGATGAATTGTCATTAATTAATAAATCAGTAAATAATATTAAATTAATATTAATATAATATTAATATAATATTAATTTAATATTAATATTAAATTGTGGATAGATATGCCAGCACCGAACGAATGGTTGCATTCCAAATAATCGTCAGCTTATTTGGTGTTAAACCCAGCTTGCTTAAACTGTGATTAAAGAATAGTCGGTAAGATGATTTTTGACAAAGTTATCTACGTGATATTTCCAAGATAAATTGTTGGAGAAACTTACGCCTACGATGAGAACCAAGTACGGATGTGATTTCAAAGCAGAGCGAATCATCTTTGATTTAGCCAAATTCAAAGACAGATTATTATGAATAATCCAAATTCAGTCCAGATTAACTCAATGTATAATGACTCAGTATTAGCCACCTTAGTAATTGTAAAATTATCCGCTTATTTACAACAGAATGAACTTGATCGTGCATGTTTAAAGTCACGGACAAAAATAGCATTGGAGATGATAAACTAACCTGTGATACACCTATAGATATAGTATACCAATCCGAATTTACACCTGCGTATAATTTGTATTGATTTTGTTCATTCAAGTACGATGGCACACATCAAATTTACTACAACAAGAAACATTTAACCATATTATAGGCTCTCGACAAATCCAATTGTAAGAATAATACACAAGGAAAATTACGAAAATATATCTCGTATAAATAATTCATCTCCTATAAATAATTCATTTATAAATAAGTCAGCTTCTCGGAATAATTTATGTTCTGGTAAAACAAGATTGCGCAGCATTTATCCATCATTCATACCAAGATCAACAACTCTATAAGCAAAATAAAGATACTCGTTGTAGAGCCGACTGAAATCATATCTTTACAAACACCATTTCAGACCTCAACTCTTTCGAATTACAATATTCGAAATATGGCCGATACATTTGATCCTCTATCTCAACGCATTAATTTCAAAGAGCATGCATTTCCATCTAGTAATAATTCTGTCTTTTATCATGATCCCATTGAAGTTTAACAAACAATATCAATTCAGATGAAAGTCCGTCAGAGTTACTTTAGTTCAATTACTTATAATTCAACTAAAGTCGATCAGAACGAGGTATATATCAGTTTGAATGTAAACAGTCTTTTGATAATATACGTAATTGAATTTTTTCATTAAACAATATCTTAAGAATAAAGTATGATAGTTGGTGTGTTAATAATATATTTTTCATCATTCTTAAAAATATCAACGATCTGAATCCTAAAGTTATCAATATATTCTGCGTAGGTACCAAAATAACGAATGGTAAGCCGAGGCTTCTCAAAGTCGTTTTCGCCAATTCAGCAATGTGCTTGCTGTTCTCAAAAAATCTTATTTACTGAAGGGAACAAGTATTTGTTTGCTTTCCGATCTGCCCCAAGGATACACCAAAACTTGAAGAGGCAAAAATTAAACTACATTGTATAGTTGCACATGATAAAACTTATTTAACCATTAAACATTTTCGGATTTACGGCACATTGTGTGTAAGCGATTTACACTTTACCGTCTCACAGCATCACATGTGGGATAGATCTTCGCAAACTTTCTGTCGTTTTATAAGACCAAGTTGCTCGATGATTGATCACTTGCGTGTCAATCGACTCAATCGTAGATGTCGCGGTACCCTCATTTATTAAGAACTAACGCGTCTATTAAAGTTCTAGGGTTTTCTTTAGACGAAAACAGCTTAAACGAATTCCGATGAGCACTTATATGCTTTCGCGACTCTAAATGTCTTCGAATCGGTATCGTATATCGTTCTCTTCGTTCGCCCACATCGCTTATGCGCAAATTAATCGATTATAATTTCGGGAACTCCAATAACATCATCGCCCTTAGGGATTTTAACGTATCTTTTGTTGATTGGGAATCACACTATTCGCTGTCTGGCTGCGATTCAGAATCTCTGAAAATTCAAATACCATTAATAATTTAAACCTTTGTCAGCACATAAACATATCCACTCGTTTCAGATGATCAGCTTCATCCTTATTTGATATATATCTCAGTTTCTACCCCCAGATTATCACAAATTGAAAAACCTGATACGTATCTAAAATCGCTCATTCGTAGATTATAGAATTTGCCGATTCAATTTTGCGGCCTACAAAGTCCTACATAATAAGAAAACTTTCATGACGTACAAGACAAAAATCCTGTTTCTTATCTATCTAATCCTGTCTATGTCGTACAGCATCATTTAATCATCTGCTCGTATTGATTTCTCCACTCTGTCAGGTCTTTCGATATAAATGAAATAACAAATTGCCTTCTACAAGCTTTCCAACCGCCAGACGATCTTCCACCTCAACCTTCAGCTAGTATAGTTCAACTTAAGCGGAAATCCGAAACTATCGGCACAATTTATTTCGATATAAACGAAATACTGTTTAAATTAAATTTACTAGCTCATACAACGTTTTCACGTTCGTAACAGTATCCCTACCATACTATTCCGTGAGTTTGCGACCGCTGTTGCCAAACCTTATTGGCATATATTTAACACTCAATTGCATTCAGTACTATTTTCTGACTGGAGGAAATCTATCATCAGACCACTATTTAAGAAAGGCAACTGAGACATTGCCTCAAGTTACAGACCAATAAGTCTTGCATGCATAGCCTGTAAAGTGATGGAGCGCGTTGTTACGCGGTCTTTATAACATCACATCGACGTGATAGCATTCTCTGCAACAACCAACACGGATTTAGACAAGGTCTTTCTACAGTAGCAAACTCAAATATTGGTTCTTTTCTTTAATTTTTCAAAGGAGTTCGATAGAGTAGTTCACAGATTTCTTCTTGGCGATCTAATGAAATGTGGTATTAGTGGTTGGCTTCTCGAACCAACTAGTGGTTGGTTCTAGTAGGTGGCTATCGTACTTCTGCTGTAAAAAGTTGGTGAATATATGTCGACATGAACTCCGTTTTCAAAAGGAGTACCTCAAGGTTCCGCTCTAAGTCCCTTGTTGTTTAATATTTTAAATAAACGATCTTCCTAGTGCATCATCTAGTAGCTACTCAGTTCTCTACACTGATTACTTGAAGATGCTGAGCACTGACATCCTACAAAAAAAGCGTAAATCGACTAAATAATTGGTGTCGTTGTAAATGTTTACTCCTTAATCCAGACAAATGTATACATCTTCACCTTGGATCTGCTAAACATGTCCCTTCATACTCTATAAACGGTGAAACATTCAAAACTGTATCAAAAACGAACGATTTAGGTATCATTGTATATAATGCCCTCAAATCACATGATTACGTTAGTTACACTTCAAGCAAGTGTCTTTGCCTGCTAGATATGCTACGTTGATCTCTCGGTACTCTTGTGTTTAAATGCTTCCGCCTTATTTTCAATACAGTTATACACTGTCACATACTGTACTCATCTTCAGTGATATACATCTAACTTAGTAGTGAATTGGACCTATATGAGCTAGTTCTGTGGAAAGGCACTCATATTGTATTCTCGTTACGGAATTTTGTATATATTGATATACTCAAGAATTTAGGTGTCTAATTAGTAGCATTTTTGCTAAGAGACGCTGATTTGGTGTTTGTTTGGCGGTCTCTGTCCGATCCAAAATACCCTTGTCGACATATTTTTTACCAAGGAATTTGTCTTTCTTGAGGTTATCATATTTTCTTGAAACGTAGAATACGTCCAAAGACGAAATGCGCTATGATCGGTGACATATCTCCGAAACTTGGAACAGCCTTCCTGAGTATGTCGTCTTCGCAACAAGTGAAATTTTTTTTCAAAAAACTACTAGGACATATTTTAACCTATTTTCTCTTTCGCTTTCTCTTGTTTCTCTTTATTAACTTTTCTGTTTGCGACTTCACGAGCAATGTACTTAGCTGGTGAATGTATCTAAAATAATATAACGAAAACACTCCTTAGATATAGGATTCCTATCTTTAGGCGCAATAATTACTTTTGGCGTTTTAAACGTATACATCTAATTTAGATAATATCTAATTTAAAATAATATAAAATAATAATATCTAATTAATATATATCTAATTTAAATAGTATCATATCTAATTTAAAAATATCAGTGTAGATCTTTGCTACTAGTGGAGCAATTATATCAGCAATAAATGTTCAATTAGAAGGGTATGATCTTACAGACTTTCTAGTAGAGAATATAAACCTCATTCATTCATATCAATATGAACATGTTTTTTAATTACATCAGGTTTATGTAATCATAAACCTGATTTATGTAATCAGGTATATCAGTTAGTCCGAAATTAAAAGCATTCAATAAGTTAAAGCTCAGTTGTATACTTAATTAAACACTTTGAGCGATACGATCACCACGACGAAAATTTTTGCCTTTAGCTTTTAGTTTTTTAACAGTTAAGTAGTTTTGGTAATAGTACACATGAAGTTGGTCAAGCAGGATCTCTAAACTAGTAGTGGTTTGAAGATTATTAAGAGGCTATCGGTGAAAATAAGGATTTTGGATTTAGTATATTTCTTGGTTTGAAATTAGGGCTAGTCTTCGATAATGAAAATTGGATAGGGCCAAGTAAATCGCCTTTTTTATGTTTAATGATGAATAAAGATACGCTGTCGAATATAGGTATTTATTAGATAAAATAATCCGACTTATTGTGTCTAGGAATGTTCCAGATGTGTTATAGTTTACTTTGAATTTATGGAGAATAATATGACCGTTGATGCTATTAAAGACTTTAGTAAAATCGACGAATAGTCGGCACTGCGACGAAATGAAATCATGAAGAAAATTGTATCGTGTTTCGATAAGATTATCGAGCGTCCACTACGAAATCTGTGTTGTTTGAGTGAAGTGTTAAAATACACGCAATGATGAAATATTATCAGGGATGCAAAGAATTTATATGCATAATTGAGTATGGCCGCGATATGCGTGTGGAATAGAAGAATAACCTGCGTCTTTATAAAGGTGCTTGTTGATTGATTGCTTCCAAAACGAAGAGAATGTACATCCAAGAATTAGATGAAAGAATTAGACCAACACTGTTTATTGGCCAACATAGGATATATATCAAATGTATCCTTTATCGATAAATAAGCCAACATTGACCTAACATATCAAATGTACCCTTTATATGTTCAATGATGATAATGTCTGTACCAGTGGCTTTTTATGGTATTTGAATTGTGTAAACATATTTTGAAATCGTATGTGGTAAATTGATGATTTAGCTAAGTCGTTTGTTTAATAGAAAAGGCATATTGAAGTTTATGCAAAAGAAACAGAGACTATCAAGGCAAAATTTTGAACGCGAAAAAGTCGTATAATAATTATAAATTAAATTTCCACTCATCAATTGAAACGTGGTAATTAAAAACCAATTGAGCTCAATTTCTACGGAAACCTTTCGGTGCTTTTCATTTCGAGGATCTCAACTTGCTTTTTGGATTGTTGGTTCATTAGTTAATACAAGACTGCAAAAAGGTAGTTCCCAACTTATGTATAATTGAAATATTTCATCAAAAAGGAAAATTTATATAACAATAATAAAAACCGGAGAGCGGCAGTCCACGGATTTCCTGCTGCAGAGGCTGAGTGTTGCCATCCAACGCGGTAACGCTAGTTGTGTTCTGGGCACGGTTGAAGGAACGAGCGACAGACAAGACTTAGACACAATTTGTTTTTTTTGAAAAATATAAGATTTTATATAATAATGAAAATAATATAATATATAAATTACTAAAATATCATATTAGAATGATAAATAAATAGCTATATAAATTATTGATTTAGAAAATAGATTTCTCACTGAGAAATAGCGGTTTCACCTTTACTCCATTCAAAGGTTCCATTCTTAACCTCAATTGCGTTTTCTAAATGATTAATTATAGAAATTATTCAATTTTAAAAAGAAATAGAGATAACCTTTTTATCAAAAACAAAATCGATAATGTATTTCATTGCGTTACTTTTAATATAAGACAATATAACTGCATATCAAAATTAATTATCGTTTTCACTTTCCAATTTTATTTTTATTAAAATAACAAATAAAATTTTTAAACTAATTTTATTTTTTGTAAAATATTTTCAAAAATTTACAAAAAAAAATAATTTTTGAGGTTTAGG
Organism: Pomphorhynchus laevis; assembly: GCA_012934845.2. Classification (NCBI taxonomy): domain Eukaryota; kingdom Metazoa; phylum Acanthocephala; class Palaeacanthocephala; order Echinorhynchida; family Pomphorhynchidae; genus Pomphorhynchus; species Pomphorhynchus laevis. Next base: position 36,341 of record WNNJ02002847.1, on the reverse strand, counting down.
AAATTTTTATTTAAAATTTATTTTATGAACGTTAAATACAACATTTAAATAAACTTTTCAAATTAGATATTAAAAAATTAAAAACAATTGAGGCTAGCTTTCTTTTTTACCTCAAAGATTCTAAAATACTTCTAATAGAAATTCAACACTTACATACTTAAGTATATAACAAAAAGATATATAGTGTCTTCTTTAAATATGACAAATATACTTTATAACTGAGACATTTCTGCTCATTTTAATCTTTTAGAAATCTAATATCATTGCTTACGAAAGCTATTATATTATAAGTATGACAAATATTTGTTAAATGTTTAAGAAATTATTTGATTACCCTAGAGTTTGATTACAATTGAAAATTAAAAATAATAGTTGTATTCATATTTATTTATTAATAAATTATTTGATTATTTACTGAAACTAGTGAACGTTAAGAAATGATAGCTTTGATAAACAAAATCAGTATGTATATTCCTTAAAATAACTTTAAAATCACGCTAAATATTTATCGTTTTACATAATTTGAGAGTTATTTTTATTATTTTATTAAATAATTGTTGTATAAATATTTGTTTATCAATAAATTATTTGATAATTTAACATCTTGTCAATCTGTAATTCTACAAGTTACTAGTTACTACTTAGCAATAACTAGTTACTGAAACTAGTAACCGTTAAGAAATGATTGCTTTGATAAATAAAACCAGGATTATATTCATTAAAATAATTGTAAATTTCGCTGAAAATTTATATTTTTAAAAATCAATGTCTTAAACATTACTGTCTAAATCTCTCTTTTCTGCTGCATGTGGATCCAGTTCTTCCAGACCTAAAAAGTTCTCAATTCGTTGTATTGAAACTTTTGCCTGTTAGAACTGCAGATATTAAAACAAAATATGGACAACACGATTATACCTGAACAAAGTTTGTTAAAACAGTTGCCAGCATGAACAACGGAAATCGTAGCAGTGCAAACAGTGTCAAGGAAACAAATGCTTTATCTGCTGTGAGTATGTTTCCACTGCTAACCATAATGTATACGCCAAACGTCACAACGGAGACCTAAAACTAATTTTAATCACAAATAATGTGACCTTTTACTGACTAAAAATGGAGTAATTGTCCATATAAGACTAACAATAGCGTTTAGCCAAGCCGTCTTCCTCAACAACACCAATTCTTTCTTTCTCGTTTCTGAAACTTTGTCAATGAACAATGTTTCCCATGCGTATAATTTGATTACCTGGAATAGTCGAAAATTACAATTGAATTTTAAAATTTATTAAATATCAATATTCAGTAGTTATAGTATGTTCAGTGGTTATAGTGAATTCAGGCACTTACTTGAATCTGATATTAGTTTATCCAAAAACGATGAAATGTCTACAAAAATCTTTACATAAATTTCTTCAATTAGCAATCGCTGTTCGGCGATTTTATTAAAAATTTAATTTATAAATTTAATTTTTAAATTAAATAATTTAATTTAAATTTAATAATTTTTAAATTTTTAATTTTTTTTTCAATTTATTCAATTTATTGATAAATGCAATTATTAAAAGCACGTAATAAATAATTTATATTATACATAATTTATCAATAATACATAATTTATACATAATAAATATAATTAATATTATTTTAAAACAAATGCATATAATCAGAAAATGACAATAAAAATAAAATTCTAAAATCGGATAGAACATAAAATAACTGTAAAATTACGCAAAATATTTATCAATTTACATAATTTGCGAGTTATTTTTATTATTTTATTAAATAATTGTTGAATAATATTTGTTTATAATATTGTTGTTGATATTTGTTCACATTCGGATTTATAATAATTAACTTATTTATCGTTTCGTGATAAATTTATCTCATAAAATAAAATGTCAGCGTTAAAAAGTAATATGTCTTGATAAAATGTTTCTTCATCAAAGTAGAAATATAAATCAACAAAATATTATTAAGATATTGAAAATTAAAACTAGGTTACTATAAAAATACAATCAACCAAAACTCGTAAATTATATAAATCAGCACAATAATATTATATTATTAATATTACAATAATATTACATTATATCAATTATTTTATATTAATTTATATCGTATATGAGCATTCATGCATACCATATAATATAAAATATAATACATTAAATAATGAAATTTTAAGAATTGCAACAATTTGTAATGATATTGGTTTTCTTCAATATCATTTAAATAATTTAATAGATACATATTTTAAACTAGGTTACTATAAAAATACCATCAAACAGAAAATAGTAAAATATATAAATCAACACAATAATTTAAAGAATAAATTTAAACTCTTAAGTGTAATAACTCTTATCACTTTATTTTTAATAATATTAAAAATAAATTTAATATCATTAGCTGAAAATTTGTATGGATGGATAATAAATAAAATACTTTGTATTAGAATAAGATACTTGATAAGTAAATTTAATCAGAGGAAATAGTCATTAGCGTATATTCAGCCACGCTGATATGCTGGATAAAGGAAAAAAGGCGAAACCTGATAGCATAGCAGTTCTTCCTGATGGTCTCTAATCCTTATTCTGATACATCGTATATTATTTATTATCAATATTAATGATAAAGAATGTATATATATCAAGGAAGTCATATATAAAGAAGGTATATATTAATGATAAAGAAGGTAAAAAATCCCTTAGATAAAAGTGTATGAGAGATACTTGATAATAAAATTTCATCATAGGAAATACGTCATTAGCATGCATTTGGCCCGCCGCTATGGCCAAAACCTGATTACATGGTAGTTCCTACAATTGACCTCTAATCCTTATTCTGATAGCATATCAGTTCCTCATGATGGCCTCTTAAAATAATTTTTGGAACACAAATTTTGAAGTTGGTTAGAAGAGTTAGGGGTCGAAACCTGATAGCATAGCAGTTCCTCTTGATGATCTCCAATCTTAATTATGATACATCGTCTGTTATTTATTAGTCAATTCATAAAAATTGACTTTTACTTTAAATGTCAATAAAAATATATCGAATCATTTGGTGAGTTGTTCAACTCACAAATAATTAACTTATTAATCGACTTTCTAATCTGCACTAAATGAAATAGTAACTTTAATTCTTAAAATCTAAATTATATTTAATCACTTTACATAATTGACCGTTAAAACGATTGAGATTTTCAAACATACCTTGATTCCATTTAGTATTTCGTTCATATCTTTGACCCTTACGTCTTTTAATTTCATGTGTGCAGTCTATATAAAACACATGCATAAATTAAACTCATGAAATACAAATGAAATAAAATACAATAAAAGGAAATACAAATACAATAAAATAACATAATACAAACAAAATACAATTTGATAATATTATCAAATTTTATTTTTATTATTAATTTGTATTTATTCTTCACATACACAGCTGTTTAACTCAATTTTGAATATTCCTAACATCTAGATTTTGCCAGAACGTAGAATATATCACCAAAATTATTATAATTTGGGAATAATATCATTAATACATTTAAATACAAAAATCAAATTTTGTATTTTTGCAAAAATATTCTTAAATTGATTAGCAAATAACTTCAGAATTCTTGTGGAAAATTAATTAATTTGACCAGGCAAATATCTTCAATTAATAAAATAAATAGCATTTATTAAATTATTTAAATAATTAATAATTACATTTGATTATATTTATTAATAAAATTAATAAATAATATATTATAATAATATTTTGCAATAAACATATGAACTTAATTTTGATCAATATTGTTTACAAAATTATGATGCTATAAATAATACAAAGAAAATTAATCTCCAGGCTATTTTATATTTTCTAAACTTTAATTTTATCAACTTTTACATTTGATACAGTAACACTTACTGAATTCTAATCTTTATTTTTTAGAAATTTTACTGTAAAATATATTCAGGAAAGAAAAAAAAATATATTAAATTATTTTCAAAATTGTACCAATATTATTTTTGCCAAAGGCAAAATATTTTAGAATATTATTTTTGCCAAAGACATAATATCTTAAAAGAAATGCTATGCGATTCTCTAATCTTGCATTGATAAGACTAATCCAATGTGATGTATAAACCAATTTGTAAAAACATAAGTCAGCTAATAATCTAATTATATAAATATTAAATTTTAGACAAAGTCATCAATGTTATGAAAGTTTACCTGAAATGTTTTTAATTTTGCTCCGATCCAAGTATTTAATGGGATAGCTAAAACAAGCAATGCCACTCCGGCTATAATAGACGCTCCTAACGTGTCCCACAGTAATACTATGGCTAAAATAATTTGCAATGGCCCTGACCAAATTATATGCATGTACGACGTTAATTCAAGCAAGCGCTGCGCATCTACCGACATTAGATTAACCATTTCACCCACGGTTGACAGCTGTCGTGATGCTGTTGATAAACGCAGACTCTGTAAAATTTGCAAAATAGACAAATAATCATTAAAACTTATTATTTAACAATATTATCAAACAATATTAAGATATAATAATTAATGATATTTTTAAATCTCATTTTACCCAAATGAGAACTGTAATCATTTATTTGACGTTTCGGCCAATTTTAGTGTCCATTTTCATAATTTTACCCACAAAACCTCATTTTACCGGCATGAAAACTGTAATAATTTATTGACGTTTCGGCTAATTTTAGTGTCCATTTTCATAGAAAAGTAATGCAAACATTGAAACCTCACAAACATAAGTAAGTTGTATTTATTTGTTTTCAAATAAATATTTTATTTTACATTTCGCTAATAATAAATGTAAAAATAAAAATTAATATTAATTGATTTTAATATTAATAAAAATTAATATTAAAATCAATTAATTAATTGATAATTAATAATGAATAATTCTGATATAATTACATTCGTGTTCCAGCTTATGTTAGTTTAGCAAAGCATTTTACCCTCACAGTTAGTTTAGCATTGTAAAGTACGAATTTCATCTCAAATAAATGGTTGGATTTTATTTGTTCAGTGCAATAAACCGTTTAAAAAAATTTACATTTCACAAAATACACTGTAATGATACGCTTTTAATCTAGAAATATAAAAAAGTCAGTTAAAGTTTTAAGGTTAATCAGTTTTAAATAAAGTTAAAAATTAAATAATTTCACTCATATGAACAAATTTTGCTTTAAATGTTAAGGTTTATAATTAAGATTATTAGATTAAGAATATAATTTCAAAAAACCAAACTGCTCTGACGAGTATAAACGGTTTTTTATTTAAATTCAAATATTTTAGAAACATAGTAATTTGATTTAAAGCATCAAACATCCTAAGAACTTAGTCGCCTCCTTCCCTTTCCCTTAATGCGAATAAAAAGGCGGTCTTTAAGAAAATGTTTGACGCTTTGATAGCCAGTGCTTTGATAACATTATCGAAGCGCTGGCTTACCTTAAATGACGCTTGATTTTGGATGGTATCGAGTATCTTCTTAAAGACTTTTCCCTCTCCCAATTAGGGAATAGATAGAAGGTTATACCAAGTTTTTTAAAAATGTGCGTAATTTCTTCCAGATCAAGTTTCAATATTTTAAAATAATAATGTATCAATAAAATGTGCATATGATTTTATCTGCAGATTGAATTTAAGTATAAATATATGTCCACGATCGTTTGACAATTTAGAACTCAAAAATGTAAAAATTTGAACATGTTAAAATATGAAAATTTGTCGTAAATTAAAAATCAAATTACTATTTTACTAAAATATTTGAATTAAAATAAATGACTGTTTATACTCGTAAGAACAAATTAGATCTTGAAATTATATTCTTAATCATAATATTGTCTTAACCTGAAAGTTTCAAGCAATATTTGCATACATAGGCTAACATATTCAATATTTAATTTTATTAAAAAATACTTAAACTTATTTAAAAAAAAACAAATAAAAATATGGAATGGTGTATCAGGTCATTAACATACTACATTCCTGGTTAAGTTAAAGGCAATTTGCCACAAAACGCTCATTAATAATGCATTACGTTTGACGAAATTACAGGAATAATTTGAACAAATTCAATATTAACTTTTCCAGTTCGTAAACTTACAAAATAAAAAACTTTAGCCATTGATGTAAATTGTAGACAGGAGAAAGAAGTGTTTTGTAAAAAAAAGACAAGTTTAGATTGTTGCGTAATTACAGTGTTACGTAATTACAGACAAGTCGAATAATATTCGACTTGTCTGTAATTTAATAATTCGACTTTATATCAATGGCTAAAATTTATTTCGACAAAAAAGATGAAAAAGTTGTCAGATATGTTAGCTTATATAAGCTAACAATAAAAATGTTATCAGAGGGTTAAATATGTTAGCTAACAATAAAAATACTCAAACTTATTTTTCCAGACTCTGATTTATCAAAAAAAACATATTTCTAAATCAACAATGTATCATTACATATTATTTTGTACAATAAAAAAATTTTAAACGGTTTTTTGCAACAAAGTAGTAAGACCCGTTAGTGTTTTGTAATTTTAATAATCAAACTACCAAAGTCACGTTATAATAATTAACTTGTTATATGAATGATTTGAAAAATAAATTATTTGAAATAATAAAATTATTTAAATTTTAAATTATTATAAACAATTTAATACTTTATACAATTTAAATAATTATATACTTTTAATATTGCTTCTATATTGTTTTGCTCATGTAGCCCTTCATACGTTTTACTCCTAAATAGTTTTTGTATTATCAACAATAATTTTGTCACAAAAAAATAGTATTAATTCAAATAATGATAGCAAGACAAAAGTAAAAATAATGAAGAAGGTATAAATTTACGTTTTTTAAGCGATTGCGTTTAGAAAGCGATTGTGTAAAGTAAACCAGATATGGGACTTACATCTTCACAGACCCCTGTCTATCGCAATTATAAAGTCGTAAAATTGCTGTATAATGAGTCTCAACATTAAGCTGATAGATACGCAATTCATCGTAAAAACAAGAAAACTACAGTTATTAGGTTTATCTCTTTCACTTTGTTTAAGATAAACCACAAAATGCAACGAAATAATTCCCACCTTAATAAGGATTAAATAATTAGATTAATAATTTTTATTTGGTAAAATTAAATTTCATTTGATATTTCGCTAACCGCTGTCAGCATCTTCAGAAAATCACTATGAAGATGTATTTTTCTGAAGTAATTTCTCCAAAATTATAAATTTAAAGAAAGGATTAAAATAATTTACTCCCCTCTTCAGTCGTTTGCGTTCAAATAATAAGAGATACGTTAAGAATTATTGTCACTGGATCAAAGAAAGGAGGATACTTTTTATTTGATATTTCGCTTACCTCACTTAACATCTTCAGATGATAAAGGTAATTTTCTGAAGATGCTAACTGAGCTTAGCGAAATATCAAATGAAAATTGTCCCCTTTTTTGATCCAAAACTTCTTTATAAATAGATATTTAAAATATTATTTTGTTCATTTATTTTACAATAATATATTTATTGTAAAATAAATATATTAAGTATATTAATATATAATAATATATTATTTACAATAATATATTTATTTTACAATAATAATTGTTTATTGGTCATTAATTTCTTATTCCAATTATTTATTATTTATTTTAAAATGAAAAATTTGTCGAAATATACTTATTCATATTCAATTTAATAATCAAAAATAAATTTATTTTAATAAGTTTATTAAAATGAGCTTTATATTTATTAATGAGTTTTATTAATGAAATTTAAAAATTTTATTATTATTTTATCTAATTAAAATTAATTCTATTAATATTGGGTGAGTCCTTTTATTATAATGAAAGATGTGCATTATAATGTGAGTCAATGAAATTGCATAGTTTCTGTATTCAGCAAGAAAATAATTGTAATCTGAATTACTAGTTACTAAAATAATTAAATAGAATCTAAATTATAGCTTATGCTGATAATATAGCAGACGCCAATATAAAAACATTACCTTTTTATAAATCATTGCAATTATTGCAGTTCTGAAGCGCTGACCAATGAGCATTACTCGTTGGAAATATTGATGTAATATACAACTCTGGATCGTACTGTTAACTATCATTAAAAAACAAAAAAATATGCCAGTCGTCAATGGTTTTGTATCTGATTCATCAATGAAATTTAAAATTAATCTAAAATAATTTAAGCACTTCAATATCAAAACGTCAGAAATGATTGAAGTACCGTAAGACTAACGGAGGAGTAAACTGCAGTAAATCGTATATCAGCTTAAGAAATGCACTCGCTAGAATCTTTCCTTTGAATGCTCTTAGCAATGCCAAAGCCAAACTTGGATTTTTGTCCTTCTTCCGTAGAATAAAATTACGCAACTTCACATGAACGGAATCAAACTTCGATTTTCGCTAAATAATTAATAAAATTTAGAAAATTAATAATATGATATTTTAGCGATAAAGTTCAAAAGTATCATTTATTATTAATTTTATATTATCACCCTATAATATATAATATTACATAAATAACTGATAAAGTTTAATATAATCTAATATTTTATTAAAATTAGATTAGTATATTAGATTAATATTATTTTTTATAAGATTAACTTATCTAATATTTCTTGAATTAAAGTTCAAGAAATAAAGGTGATAGTTACTATTTTATAAATTTTGAATGCTGCCTTACTTTGTTTACTATTGACAAATAAATTTAATAGAATTTTGATTTGCTACTTTAATAACGATCTTGTAGCTTACAACTTGGCCTTAACCTCAATACTTTGCCGTTAAAAAGTCTACTTACCCAAATAAAGCAGTATTTCTTACTCAAGTGAGAATTACTCATTTCTTACTTAATGTTGTCAATCCTGATAAAAATGCAATTAATACCTTACAACAGTTATAACATCAATCTTGAACAATATAAAATTGCCATTGCTTGAGAAATATATTGGCTCGAGAAATATATTGGCGAATGTATTGTATTCATTCCACGTCATGATCGTTCAGTATTATGCTTTTACAAACTTCGTTTATACAAATATTCAACCTTTTTTCGTCATGCCTCTTTATGTATCAATAGTTTTATTAACGGCTAACTAAATGCGAACGAAAGCAAAAGATGACATATGAAAATGCCATCGGCGTGTAGCTACATCAAAAATACTAGAATAAACCTTAATACTAGCATCATAAATTAAATGTTATTACAACATTTCATTCTTGTGTAAAAATAGTTTTTATATTTTTACAATTATTATGAAGGCGAATATATACCGTCTTCAGAATCGCCTTTATAATATAGTTATATTAACAAAAGTTATTATCTTGAATTATTTATCTTAATATTACTATTTTAGGATCACTATTTTAGGATCATAAACAAAATATTAAATAACGAAATTATTGTTTGCAAACATAATTTACACTATATGTTATGTTAATTGAAAAAATATATAAAATGCACAATATATATAATAATTAAATCTTACAACATCAACAACTTCTTCGCTAAATGCTAATCGACTAGGAATATTATCATTCATTTCTGATTCTTCATTGTTTTGCATTTTAATACTAAATTACGTAAGTGAAAATAAATGCAGAAATCAAATTTAATTATTAATTATTAAAATAATTGATTATTTTGTTTGAATATCATAACGAACTTAATATTTTTTCGCATGAAATGTATTTTAATAGAGACCATTAAATATTAATTCATAGAAGATATAAATACATAATATCTTATAGCATAGCCGTTTCTACTAATGACCTTTAATCCTTATTCTGATACAACGTATGTTATTTCTTAGTCAATTCATAAAAATGACCTTTATTTTAAATTTCAATTTTTTATTTTAACTTGATTTAAATTATAAAAAAAATCTAAAAACAATTATTTATTTTATCATTTAATTATTAAATTTTGATTTAGCATTATTATGTTTTGTTTATTTTATAATTATATTAAAATATTATATTACAATAATATACTTTGTATTAGAATAAGATACTATATAATCAAACGATAATCAGTAGGATAATTTGTACGATAATCAGTACAAATGTGATCCAAATAAGATCCTCTCAGACCTCAGAAAGTCACGCACTAAACAGTCATCATTTAAATTTAGGGCTTACTTAAATTTGCTTCAACAGTAAATAAATGTGCAAATCAGACTTTTCCTAGCAGTTCCTTCTGATGACCACTAATCCTTATTCTGATGCATCATTTTTGTTATTAGTCAATTTATAAAATACGTAGACTCAATTATCTGATCTGAATTGTTCTACTGACAAGTTATTATTGACCTGTGTACTTTGTTTTCCCGGTAATATAATCTTATATAATTATTTATTTATACCTGAAATATATTAGTTGAACCTGAATTTTATATCAGTTGAATCTAAACTTTAAATCAATTCATAAAAATTGACTTTTATTAAAAATTTCAATTTTAAAATTTAACTTGATATAAGTTATATAAAATCTTATAGCAATTATTTATAATTATTTATTATCTAATTATTAAATTTTGATTTATTGATTTAGCATTATTATTTATTTGTTTATGTATTTTTTAAATCTATAATTATATTAAATACGTATACTCAGTTAGTTGAATTGATTGTAAAGTCTTAATTATTGAGATTTTCAAGAATTCATTATCAGCGTTAATTTTACTGTTACGTAAAAAATAAAATTTTAAATTTTTATTTAATTTATTCTTTGGCGTATTGCAGGGACAACTGCAATACGCCATATTTCAGTATTGGTGAACCAATAACTTGAATTAATTGTAAAACTCTAATAAATTGAGTTACTTGAAGAACTACAGAAATTTTAAATAATTATAATTCATATACTTGTACAATCATTAAACTTTTAATTTTAATTATTTCATTCTGCACGTTTCTTTAATTCTATATTTTTAGGCAAACAGCAGTATGCTACATTTCAGTATTAATGGATCTCATCAGATACTGATGCAATACTTGCGTTTATTGTTTCGGCCTTTTAATGTTATCTGACGATTAAATCTATCTATCATTGCATTTGGCTTATAATGTGTACTGAATAAATGGGCAAAATAAAAATAGTCATATAAATATCAATTGTAACAATTACTGCGAGATATTTTAATAATTTAATTTTTACTACAAGATATGCCAATAAAATATAAAGGTAATTTGTATTACCTTTATATTATATAAAAGTATAGGCGTTTCTCGTCAAGTAATATCTTAACTAAAAGTCATCACATGATCCATTACCATATAGCTTACTTTTGAGAAACTCACTACACATCATCATAACGTGCTTAGCCACCTCAACTGATTTCTTTAAATATTAAGAAACGATTACTTTACTCTGAGATGCTCGTAATTTGCAAAGTTCCAAACATTATCTCTAAGACTTGAACTAGAGCTATCCTATAAGAGGGCATCATTTCGGTCGCTTGTACCCGAGATCTTGTTGTTTTCCTTATTAATTACAGTAGCTTCGGTCACAAGTTAGATACACAAGTTACATATCACAAGTTATATAGTAACAAAGATTAAGAGATAAATAACAGGATTTACTAAATCCTTAATTCCCGCTTTACCACTATAGATATACAACATTACGACTATACGCTGCTTTACAACGACATATATTATAAGAACGCATTACGGAATTAAATGAAAAGATTGATCTTTCAATCTCAATGTAAGGAAACAGCGACTTTACTCCGAGTTCTCTCAGATAACCGAACTTCTAACCATATTTGTATAGTATTTACAAATTTCGTGTTATAAAGGCTTTCTATTTTTTGTTGACTACTTGTTATGAAATCTAACAATTGGAAGGCATTTTAAATGCACTTAAATTATCTAGACCTATTTTGACTTGATGATTTACAAATAAGATATAAAGTCTTGTTCGTTGTTTTTCTAATTTTATTACCTTTGTGTTTTATATAAGTATTTTAAAAATGAAAGGCAATTACTTTATTGACTTCAGCGCTTGTATATTCCACTGGTGTTGTACCTTCTCACAAAGTGCATTTGATTTTTCATTCTCGTCTAAATCCCAAAGATCTTCGTTCGAAAGAGGCCGTTTATATCCTTTTATTATAAGGCTTAATAAAATGAAATGAAGAACTAAAACGAAACGTTTATTTTGAGACTCACTTTGTTACAAATGCAAAATACAGTTTTTGCATAACTCCAACATAATTTTCCGGACACAGTTTCTACAAATATTTAGAATAGTAAAGAATCACAAGATTTTTTATCATTATAAACGAACAATCATTACGAATAGGCACATATTAATGTGTTTACGCATCTGAGTTTGCTTCTCTTGTACCACATAAATTTAAAATAAATAACTTTAATCTCAAGATTTTCTGTAATTCAAATTTTTATAAGTTTAGATCTGTACTTAATTTTCATTGATTGATTAATAGATAATATACTATAAATTTGAATGAAGATTAAAGAACATCTACAGAAATCACTATACAATTAGGTTTTGACCCCTATTCCTAGACCCAGAATATTAGCGGGGTAAAATAAATGCTAATAATGTATTTTCTCTGATTGAGTTTTATTATTAAATTTTATTATTATTTATTTTATTAAATTTAAATATTATTTTATTAAATATTTTAAAATATTAATTAAATTTTATAAATATAAATTAAAATATTAATTCAATTTGAAAAATATTGTTTTAATATTTGGCAATTTTTCTTAATATTTGTTTAATTAATTTTTTAAAATATCATTTATACGTATTTTTTATTTTATTTTTATCTATACCAATACGTGATTTCATGATAATTTGTGTTTAATTTTTAAAATTTAATTTTAATTTGTGTTTAATTTTTAAAATTTAATTTTAATATTTAAATTTAAAATTTTAATTTTTTGTGTTTAATTTTGTTTTGATAATTGCCATAAATATTATTTAAAGATTATGTCAATTATTAATATTAGTACTTCATATTATCATTTTATAATGTAAATTATAATTTTTAGATTTATATAAAGTATGAATTTTTTCAAATTTAAGTTTCTGTGAATTTATTTTATTTTAAAGTACCCTAATTTAAAATATGTACATATTAAATTATATAAGGGATTTTTTACCTTCTTTATCATTAATATATACCTTCTTTATATACTTTCTTGATATATATACCTTCTTTATCATTAATATTGATAATAAATAATATACGATGTATCAGAATAAGGATTTGAGACTATCGGGAGGAACTGCTATGCTATCAGGTTTCGCCTTTTTTCCTTTACCCAGCATATCAGCGTGGCTGATATATTGATTGAAATAATGGCTGAAATAATGACTTATTTCCTCTGATTAAATTTACTTATCTAGTATCCTATTCTAATACAAAGTATATTATTTATTATCCATAAAAATTTTCCGCATTAGAGTTTAAATTTAGATTTAATATTATTGTGTTGATTTATATATTTTACTATTTTCTGCTTGATGTTATTTTTATAGTAACCTAGTTTAAAATATGTATCTATTAAATTATTTAAATGATTTTGAAGAAAGTCAATATTATTACATAATTACCATTACATATTATTAAATTTGCATTCCATGGTTGCTGTTATGCTTAGATAAAGCACTGACACGATATATTATCTAATAATTCGTATAAGCAGTCATAGTGTCCATAATTTAGCAATTCCTAAAATTTCATTAATGCATTATATTTAATATTGTATGGTATGCATGAATGTTCAATCAAAAATGTTTCTTAAAAGCATATTAAATATGCAAGCATATTTGAATATGAAGTATAAAAATAGTATACAACTTGGTATACTATTTAAATAGTATACTATTAGATAATATACTATAAAATATAAAATAGTATACTTAAATAGTATACTATTTTACAGTATACTATCTATTGTAATACGCTATTTTAAAACATGTATCAATTAAATTATTTAAAAGAATTTTAAGAAAATCAATAATATTACATATTTTGGCAATTCGTAAAATTTAGTTATTTAATATATTTTATTTAATATAGTTTGGTATTAATAAATGTTTATGCAAAAATATGTTTCGTGAAAATATTTTTATTTTCTTCTGCAGTATCTACAACATTATTTTTATTAAATCCTAAGATTATTGTATTGTAGAGATTTTGTCCGATAAATCGAGTTTTTGAACGGCCTGACAAATAATTGCAAAATTAATTATTTTTTGGAAAAATATGATGTCTTCATTGCAGCTGATAGTTTGCATTGTCAACAGTTAAATACTGATTTTAATTATTCACGGAAAAAAATCTAAAAACAAAATTTACACCTGTGTTGTGTATAACTGTAAAAAAAGCTAATTGAATCACGGCGCCATTACGAGACATTACTTCAATACAATATAAATTCTAATGCAATAACTAAACTTTACTTTAAAATTTAAAGTAAACATCAAGCGACTCACGTTGTTATTGACATTGTATTTTTCGTAATTATGCCTTTCTGGAAATAGCATCACAATCAATTGAACAGAGAGTATTGCAAAGAATGTTATAAACAGCGAATAAATGATGCGATTTTCCTGTGAAAATTTGAATTAAATGCAATTTATTTAATTGAATAATTAATAATGCATTTAAAATTTTTTTATTCATAGTGTTATATCATTCTTGTTAAATATTCAATTTTAAAATCAAATTTAATGTGAAATTATAAAATTTTAAAGGCAAATACAGGGCTTGGATTGTTGACTCATAATCTTGGATCTTTATTAAAATCGCAAACAATAAATTGTTTGCGATTTTGATTCCTGGTGTGATAGTAAATTCATGATTAAATTCATATCGAATTTAGTTCTATGTGAATATTTTTCAGTTATGATAAATATATTCTGTTCAAAATCCTAGTTTATACTTTATAATCGCTTATTTCAATTTTAAAAAGCAACAATTTTATTATCTTCAATGAGATATGAAGATTTAAATAACCGTATTATTAACAATATTATTATTTAATACCCGCTTTTTACAAAATAAGGTAAATTTATTACTACACCTAATAACGTGATAATACCAGATTATCACGTTAATTATTGTAGTTAAATAATTCGATTAATTTGACAATACAGTTTATTTATTATTGCGGCGTTGGCTATAGACACATGACAGGTCTTCATATTTGAATTTTTAAAAAATACCAATATTAGTTCTTTTGGCATAATTTACTTTTATTTCCTAATATTTTCAGATCATCAATAAATGTTAACATTCTTTAATTACTAAATTTAGAAACACAGAGTAAATTTCAAAGTATTAAACAATCTATACTCAGACAAATCTTTAAACATTGAATTTAATTGCAATTTCACAGTAATAAGTAAATAATTATTAATAATAAATAATTATTTGCAACAAATGGTACATTCTGAACATCTTATTATTAGAAAGCATACCAAAATCCAGTTTTTTAGATAAATTATGTTTTTTAAATAATTTTTCCAGATCAAATGCTTACGTTTGCATAGAAATCAATTAATCCAGGTATAGATGCGACAACAAGGGATAGAAACAGAAGGAATAATAGCATGCTAGAATATTTTCCTTTTATGCGTTCTTTTCGAATGACAAATATTGTAGATACCTATATTGTCTGATAGAAAATTTAAAAAACTTCATTTATCTTACCATAGTAATTATAAGTAAAGTCCACAGTATAAAGTAAGTATATGGTATTTCTGTCGTACTTCTAGATTTAGCAATCACGCCGACAATGATCAGTATAGTACATATCAGAATAAGTAAGATTGAACATGCCTGTAATATATATATATATATAAATGTTGTTTTTAATAGTTCGAAATAAAAATATAAAATTACCAGTTTAAAATAGTACAATGGTGAGGGCTTCAGGAATTTTGGTGGGATATTTCTATCGCAAAGCATTTTTATCCAAAATGGTAACAAAATAAAGTAACACAGCATCGGGATCCAATAAAGCAACGTTGTTTTGAAGCATATCGTAAGATCTTTTAAGATGTTCTGAGTTTGATTCTTGTCAGGAGAAAAATTTACTTGATGTAGATTATAAAAGTACATAAATATAAACCTCAAATAGCGGACTTCCGCAAAATGTTTCAAAGTTGATCATTTCGGTGATGCTGAATGTTTTATTGTAATTTTAAATAATCTAAAATGGAAAAAGCACGTTTCTTTCGGATATAACGATTGTAAATACTTCTTAATGTATTTTATAGTAGGTGCTATAAAACTGTTTGTATATATCACGGTGATCATCTGTACTTAAAATTTGTGAGAATGTAAATTAGGTGTATTATGATTTTATTATGTTTCCATCAATCTTACTACGAGTTTGTTGCTCTTAATAGACTTCATCCTAAATAACTCAACTTTTGCAGTAAAGTTAGCAATTAGTCAATTACTCGCAAATCACTCCAAATAAAGTTGAGTTTCATTATAAAACTAAATAATTAGAATTTTGGTTTGAAATAGAAAAGTATCATTTCGTGATGATTGTAAATTCTCTTGACTATTTTTCGACATAGTATGAAAACATTGAAACTAAGTCAATTGTATAATCAGTTCAAGTTTATTCCTGGTAATAGGAAGAGGCGTCGATATTAAGTTAGAACGTCATTCTAATCCGAATATCAAATGGGACATACTAAATATTCAAGGGCATTTGCGAACTTAGAACAGTTTGTCGATATTATTTTGCCAGTTTGTCTTCCATACCAAATATCTTTAAAAATAAATCCTAAACAATTCAGTTAATATAAGAAACAAAATAAAATTTTAATATAAAGGGGAAATTGAAGATAAATTGAACCAAAAAGAATGTCATTTCTTAATGACGTAGCCTCTTAGATACGCAATGTATTACATTAATAAAAATAATATTTTTGATATAATTTGTATGATTCCTTAAATTTATGGTAAAAATATTTTTTCAATTTTTTGCTAGCAGAATCTAGCAAAATGTAAAAAAGAACGATAAATTTACTTGGTACTTTTTTATTCTCTTGTTTCAAGTTAAAAAATTTAAAAATAGATTGAGATCATAATTTTTCAGAAAATATCAAATAATATGTTTACAATAATGATTTAAATTTGGGTTAAAAACTTTATCTTTTGGGTTTCGAATTTTATTTGTCGAAAAGTGAATTATCAAGTGTATATTAAATGAGTACTAATTAAATGAGTATGCCAAATGTCAAATTGTATAATTTAAGTATAATATAGAGTAAAATCTTTTAATTTCTTATATTGAAATTGTTTTAAGAACACCAGCCTATAGAAATTACTTTGTCATTTGTGAAAATAAAACGTCAAAATAAAGTGGTTGATAATAATTCATTAAAAACAAGCAATTGAAGTTACCTTTATTAATAATTAATTAAAACATTAAATTTTAATATTTTAACTCAAATTAAGGGGTTTGAAATTCTTAGAATTAAAATATATATCTAAAATTATTGATAGACCCTTTTTTAATAAAGTGGCCAAAATTCATGAATGACAGGTATACTGATTACGAATTTTGATAGAAAATAAGGAAACTAGTTTCAGATGATTTTAACCAGTGAAGGTTGCTAATTTAATGACGTGATGTAGGTGCGAAATAGTTTGATCTGTACCTAAAGTAACTTTATGCACAGCTTCATTGACTATCTTATATTGATCTTATTTTTATAAAACAACGCGATTTAAGAGAAGATGGCAAATAATTATAATTGAGTTTAATTGAATCAATAACCTATTGGTTAAATAAAAGAATCAATGTATATATTTTGATAAGAATAAAAATATATTTTATTGAACTAATAATTTATATATTGTTCGATATAATAAATGACCTACTTTTCCTACCATTTTCTATTCTGATTGAAGGAATCGGGAAGACTAAACAGCATAAACTGACTCTATGCTGTTTCGACTGGATTGAAGTGTGCAGCAGTCCCCTATTGATGGTACTCAAAATTTGAAACAGCACAGAGTCAGTTTATGCTGTTTAGTCTTCTTGATTCCTTCAATCAAACTTGTTCGATATCTTAATCAACTTTTCTGTAAATTTGAGTTATAAATTGAGTATGTATAACTGAATTTGTGGCTACAATTTTGTAAAAACTGTTAGATATTGTCATTGATTTTACAATTTCCTTCTTTAAACTTATGAAACTCCAAATTGTTAAGATGTCAAGATTAAAGTCAGATTTAATCTATTTCCGATGAAAAAGATTAAATTCTCATTGTTTGGTTGGCACGGACATTATAGAAATAACATCGTATGTAGAAAAATAAAAAAAATAATAAAATCAACTGATCTTTATTCAATAAATAAAGAACAGTTGACAATATACAATATCAATTTGACTTTTCAGTATTTAAGCACGATTAACAAAATAGGAAAAAAACTCTATTAATTTTTTTAATATTTCGCTAGCTTTTGATAGCGTTGTCATAAAATGCAGTTACATTTTTTGTTTCTAATGATGAATAAAACACAATTCTAACATGAAGAACAAATGTATGCTAATGCTTTCTTATAAATTTGTAAATAAATATTTTTTATAAATATTTATAATAATTTAAATAATTTATATTATTTTTTATACATATTTATAAATTTTCTTATAAATTTGTAAATAAATTTTTTTATAAATATTTAAAATAATTAAATTAATTTATATAATTTTTTATAAATATTTTCTCTAAATATTTCACAGAAAGTAGGTCACCATCACAATGCTATTAGCCTCCCCGTCAGATATTGCTGATATAAATATTAGCCGACGTGTGCTTTTACCAAAAAAGAAATCGATTTCATGTCTTAAAGATCTGCAGTATATCTCTATCCAAAATTCCCTCATCCCCATTTACGAAAAAGCGCTTTCACGAAAAATCCGCGACCATCTAAGTAGGCAAAATTTAATCCCACCAGGTTTTCATGGGTACGTAAAAGATCGCTCGGTTCATTTATCAATAGGTGAAGTGCATCAGTTTTGTCAAAATAACAGTCATCAGCTTGCTGTGCCTGTCTTTCTTGATTTTACTGCTGCATTTGACCGTATTTCCATTCCTTTGATTATCTCACCTGTCAGGTCTCTTGGGTTGCCTGCGAGAATTGTTAACAGGGTGGAAATATTGTTGTATACCAAGAGATTATTCTATGAAGACGAACTTGATGCACGTCATTTCTACCCTATTTTGGGTGTGCCTTAAGGATCCCAACTTTCTCCAATCTTGTATCTTGCTGCCTCCATTATACTCTACAAAAAAATTAAACGCGATCAACATCTTGTGGTATAATCTGATGATACCACATCCTTGTTCTCTGGACGCAGGTGCAAAGATGTAGTTTCTGACATCAGCCGTTTTTTAAGATTAAAAGACCAGTTAACCTTATCCAATCCTATTTTGAAGTCCTCGAAATCGCAGGTGGTCGTCTTTCATGGCGCCTCTACCACCAAAAAGAAACTTAATAGATTAGCATTCCCTGCACTTTCCTCCATTTTGCAGCTTCACCCACTCCCTACCTTCACAAATCGAATAAAATACCTTGGGTTTACCATTACGGTGAACTGGTCAGCGAAAGATGACCAGGATGGACTCAAAGGTATCATGAAGAAAGCTAGGTGGGCCCTGAAACGGGCTTAGCATCTGTCATTGAATGGGAAAATCCAAGTGCGCCTCTGGGATACTTGGGCTATCTCGGGATTAGTCCTTGTTATAAGAGGACGTCTTCCAGAGCAAAGACTAAGGTTTCTCAAGCTCCTCATCTCCCGATTACCGAGCATAGTCCGCCTTGATTGGATTCTTCGGAGAGTGAGGACCCCGGGTAGTTTAGTCGGAGAGCGGCGTGTTGGATTGTATGTAGGGCTCAGATCCCTGTGGACTTGAGGCTGTAACACAATGAAGACTCCATTAACGACTAAACTGATTTTGTTTTCTATGTTAACTTTTTCTTCATGTTTTTCTTTCTAAAACGTTTTAGTTGTTATATAGTTATTAACAAAATCCTTATTATTATTCAAAATTAATACTTTACGGTTCAAACCGTCATTAGAATGAATTTTGAAATGGTCATCAAAAATGTAGCAACAAATGAATCATCTATTTATCATTGACACAATTCTAAAGCAGTAGAATTTCTGTTAAACGAGTTACTGTACTGCCCTTAATATAATGGAATAAAATGTCTGCAAACACTTCTCAAAATTCACCTAGACGCACAAAAGAAGTATCTGTAATAATGAACAAAGATGTTTTTAATGCAAATCCACGAAGATGTATCAACATAGCGTTTATTAGGATGTTTACTGTGTCGAACAATACGTATAAACGATTTGTAATAGCCGATCAATTTACTAACAAATGGATTGATCTCTTGTTTTTTATAATTATCTAAAAATATTATGTTTATCCTTGTATGCAAATTAAATCAGTTTATAAAATTAAAAATGCCTATATTATTTAACAAAGATAAGCATCTTTTGTTTGGGGATTTCAGTAATAATAAATTAAAATCGAAAAAAATAATACTAACCACATGAAAAAATAATAGATACATGATTATTTATGAAATTTGTGAGATTGCAAGTTTACATATTTTGCAAGTATTTACATCTCACAACGCGTCATTGCGTCACCCAGTTCTTAAATATCTAGAACGCGTATTAGTGATAATCTGGTTTATATCAGTTTAATACATTAAAAAAATGCAACGACTACACTAATATGCAGTTTTGTATGCAACTTAAAGTGAAGTTAAAAGTACAGGTTTAAAAACATGTCAAAAAGAATAATGGATGATTTATCCACATAAAATTAATCATAAAATTCGTTTGACAGAAATTCTACTGTTTTAGACTTGTGTCAATGATAAATAGATGATTCATTTGTTGCTATTTTTTTGATTGCCATTTCAAAATTCATTCGAATTACGGTTTAAATCGTAAAGTATTAATTGTGAATAACATTATCCTTCTCGCGTACAATGATTTACTTGAAAATAAATTATGTTACGCTGATTCATAAAATAATTTTAATTTCACTGTATGATAAACGAAATTATATAAAATTTGTTATTTTTATTAACAAATTTATAATAAAATTTATAAATATTTATAAACAATAATGTAAATCAATTAAATTATAATAAATATTTATTAAAAAAATTATTAACAAATTTATATTTTTATTAACAAATTTATAAAATAAATATTCAAAAGTCAATGAAATTGCTATGTTTTAGGTTAACATTTTATTATATCACAAACGGACTTAATCATTTTTTAACGTTTTATGTAAACGTGTGTTATTGGTTTATTTTAATCAATTTTAAAAAAGTATATTGATTCACCAATAATCGATATATGTTTTTGAACAGAAATAAATTTTCAAGATTATATTCAGAATAAAAATTAAATTTCAATTTTTGCAATGTATTCTTCTGCATAGCATAACCAGGTCACATACTCTGTGGCGCATTATATTCATTTATTATATTCAATCAATTAGACATATTTAAAAACTACAAATTTTAAAGTTTAAGCGTTATTTTGGTTTGAACTAAACTAAGATGGGCAGCTATCTTAGTTTCATTCTAAGATATGTATAATTCTAATTAAAATATAATATAATAAATATTATATTCTAATATTATATTCTAATAAAATATAATATTCCAATATTATATTCTAATAAAATATAATACCTGCAACAATTTAGCGTAATACCAAGAAAAATAAGCAATTCGTTGTTGTTATTTCATTTTCCTTTATTGTTATTTTATTTCAACGTCCTTTTCATGTTGTTTGAGTTTTCAAAAACAGCGTGTTATCTCTTCTTTCAGGTCCCTTGGGTTGCCTGTGAGAATTGTAAATAGGGTAGAAATATTGATGTATATTAGTAGAGATATTAATATTCATCAAACGGTAATAATAAATATTATTACCATATTGCACATCTCCATATTGCAGCTGATTGTTCACTTATTTTCAAAATATAATTATTATCATTATTATTGATGTCTAATAATCTAATAATCTAATAATTTTCAATCTAATAAGTTTTCAATATCATAAACTAATAATTTCACTTTAGATTAATCATCTCCACTAATTAAATATATTTCATATATACAAAACAAATGCAGATGCTTTATTCAAGAAAATCTACAATAAGAAATAGGTAAGGTAAGAAAACATGTCTAACTAACAAAAAACAGCAAAAGTCATACAGATAAATTAGTTAGATTGTTTAAAAATTTGATCGGTTTAATAGTTGCCATGAAAACTAATATTTTATAAAACTTATTTAACTTACATCACTCCGACGTTATTCACTCAAGAGTAAGAAACAAAATGTTGCAATATTTAAGATCCACAAGCAAAACATATCAAATTATATGCACTGAAGTGAATGTAAGCTGTTATATGTATTAACTCTCAAAGAGTGAATAATCGTGTCAGAAGTTATAAACTTTTCCAATTAACTTAATAACATCTCTGATCAAAAGTAAAAATACTTTTACAATTTATTCATTAATATGAATGTTATTATATTCGATAACCTTCCAAGTCACAAGTTATAAACTTTTTAAATTTATTCCAAAAAATCTCAGGTCATAAGTTATAAACTTTTCTTATTTATTCAATAAGTTAATAATTTTTCCAAATAAGTCAATAACCTACTCAGATGTGAAGCTATAAATTTTTCCAATTTGTTCAATAATCATTTCAGATCAGAAGTTAAACTTTTCAAATTTATTCAATAACCTAACAAGGTCAGAAGTTATAAACTTTTCCAATTTATACAAAATCCTTATCAGGTCAAAAGCTGTAAACTTTTCCAATTTGTTCAATAACATTTCTGGTCATAAGTTGTAAACTTTTCAAATTATTCAATAACCCTTTCAGGTAATAAGTTATAAGCTTTTCTAATTTATCCGATAACCATCTAAGTTCAGAAGTTATAAACTATTTAAATTTATTACATAAGCTTTTCAAGTCATAAGTTTAAGCTTTGCCAATTTATTCCTTAATATTATCAGATCAGAAGTAATAAACTTTTTCAAGTTTTATTCATTATACTCTTCAGGTCAGAAGTTACAAGCTTTCCCAGTTTATTCTAAAACCTTCTAAGGTCAGAAGTTATAATCTTTTTCAATTTATACAATAACCTTCACTGATCACAAGCTATAAAGGTTTCCCAGTTTATTCTAAAACCTTCTAAGGTCAGAAGTTATAATCTTTTCCAATTTATACAATAACCTTCACTGATCACAAGCTATAAAGGTTTCCCAGTTTATTCTAAAACCTTCTAAGGTCAGAAGTTATAATCTTTTCCAATATATACAATAACCTTCACTGATCACAAGCTATAAAGGTTTCCCAGTTTATTCTAAAACCTTCTAAGGTCAGAAGTTATAATCTTTTCCAATATATACAATAACCTTCACTGATCACAAGCTATAAAGGTTTCCCAGTTTATTCTAAAACCTTTTAAGGTCAGAAGTTATAATCTTTTCCAATTTATACAATAACCTTCACTGATCACAAGTTATAAAGGTTTCCAATTAATTTAATAACCTTCTTAGATCAGAAGCTATAAATTTTTCCAATTTGTTCAATAATCATTTCAGGTCGGAAGTTATAAACTTTTTAAATTCATTACATAACCTTTTCAAGTCATAAGTTATAAGCTTTTCCAATTTATTCAAGAACCTTTTCTGATCCCAAGTTATAAACGTTTCCAATTTTTTCAATACGCTATTACGATCATAAGTTATACACTGTTTTATCTTTAGAAAATATATCTTTGGTTCATCTTTAGAAATTACAAGATAAGATAAAAGTAGAAAATGCAATAAAATCGATAAAATATCAAAAAAATGTGATGGCCTTACAATTCGCAAATTATCAACAGAAGCCTTATCGGTCTCAAAGACATTCTAAACCAGAGATCAATTATTTTAGATGATATAGTTTAAATACTAAGTGGTGAGAAATACTATAAGATCAGATCAGAAGTAAAAATCAAATTGATAAAATATTAATAATAAAATTTGTTTATTTATTAGTGGAGAGAGTGAAGAAAATATTTATTCAATTAAATTTTCAATAGCCTACTGTTATCATCACCACTCCTGATGATGATGGGAGTATGCTATTGAAAATTTGATATAATAAATATTTTCTTCACTCTCTCCACTAATAAATAATCCAATATAAGTGAACAATCAATTTATAATAAAATTTGAACTAAAATATAAAATCTAAGCGATCATATATTATTTGTTTTAATATCTTATATTATTTATAATCTAATATTATTTATAATCTAATATTATTTATAATTAAATATTTGACAAGGTATCATAAGTAAAAATTACAAGACGAGATAAAATGTAAAAATAAAATGTAATAAAATCGAAATATCATCAATAAAAACTTGCAAAACAATTTTTTTATCTAAACAATTATCTTAAAGAAAATAATCTTTCAAGATTATTCTAATAATCTAATATTTAGGAATGTTTGATGAGTAGAAATGATGAGATAAGATTAAAAAATGAAATAAATTCGATAAATATCATTAATAAAGTTTTGAAATCAAAAATTTTGAATCTGAACGATTATCAAAATGAAAATCATTTTCAAAATTATTCTAATAATAAGAATTAATTACAAGATAAGATTAACAGTGAGAGAAAATTATATGAAATAAATAAAATATCAACAATAAAATTTTAAGAAACTAAAATGTTTAATCTACACAATTATCTCAAAGAAAATAATGTTCAAGATTATTCTAATAATTTAATATTTGCAATGTTTTATAAATATAACTTACAATGTAAAATAAATAGCGGAAATAAAATGTAAACAAACCGATAAAATATATTAGAAAATTTGAAAAACTAAAATATTGCATCTAAACGATTATCTAAAACAAAATAATATTCTAATATTATTATATATAATATTTAATAATATTATAATATAATATTAATATAATATCTAATATTTAATAACCTATATCTTCAATAATCTAATATTTATCAATGCCTTGCAAGTGGAAATAATCAGATAAGATAAAAAGTGAAAAGAAAATGTTATAAATCCATAAAATGTATTTAAAATTTTTTAAAAACTAAAATATTTAATCTAAATGATTATCCACAAAAACAACCTCCAAGATAATAGTAATAATCTTATATTTGGCAATTATTCTTAAGTAGAAATTACAAGATCAGATAAACAGTAAAATAAAAATGTTATAAAATCGATAAAATATCATTAA
Organism: Pomphorhynchus laevis; assembly: GCA_012934845.2. Classification (NCBI taxonomy): domain Eukaryota; kingdom Metazoa; phylum Acanthocephala; class Palaeacanthocephala; order Echinorhynchida; family Pomphorhynchidae; genus Pomphorhynchus; species Pomphorhynchus laevis. Next base: position 10,983 of record WNNJ02002847.1, on the reverse strand, counting down.
TAAAAATTAAAATTTCTGAAAAACTAAAATATTTAATCTAAATGATTATCTAAAAAACAACCTCAAAGATAATAGTAATAATCTTATATTTGGCAATTGTTCCTAAGTAGAAATTACAAGATCAGATAAACAGTAAAATAAAAATGTTATAAAATCGATAAAATATCATTAATAAAAATTAAAATTTTTGAAAAACTAAAATATTTAATCTAAATGATTATCTATAAAAACAACCTCAAAGATAATAGTAATAATCTTATATTTGGCAATTATTCCTAAGTAGAAATTACAAGATCAGATAAACAGTAAAATAAAAATGTTATAAAATCGATAAAATATCATTAATAAAAATTGAAAAACTAAAATTTTTAATCTAAACGATCAACCAAACGAAAATAATCTTTAAGATTATTCTAATCATCTAATATTTGCAATGTTTATTAAGTAGAAATTACAAGATAAGATAAACAATGGGAAAACATTAAATAAAATGAATAAAATATGAACGATAAAAATTTAAAAAACTAAACTCTTTAATCTAAACGATTACCTAAAAGAAAATAATCTTCGAGATTATTCTAATGATCTTATATCTGTCAAAGTTTCATAAGTATAGATGACCAAATAAGATACAAAGTGAAAATAAAATGAATTAAATCGATAAGACGTAATTATTAAAAACTTAAAAAACTAAAATATTTAATCTAAATATTTGATCAAGAACGATCAATTCATTGATATTAAAAAACATATATATTGTGCCTATACCCACACTTACGCAAGATAAGATAAGATTTTAGAAAATCAAATTTCGTATATATATATTTAAAATATATATATTTATAGATATATCTAAAATTTGCAATGGTTCATATTTAGAAATAACAAGATAAAATAAAAGTAGAAAATGTAATAAAATCGATAAAATATCAAAAAATGTGTTGTCCTCGTAAAAAAGACTTATCGGTCTCAAAGACATTCTAAGCAAGAGATCAATTATCTTCGATGCTATATTCTAAATATTAAGTGGTGAGAAACGAGGTGGTTAGCGATTAATTGATCACGCCTTTGTACTTAACAAAATCGTAGGCTATATATACAAGTATAAACGACACGTTAGGGTTGGATCCACACTTATTTCGTAAGAAATTGCCCGACAATTTTTGAGGTCAAGACGTATGTTTAAGGTTGAGCAAAATCTTAGTTTTGTTGATTTATCATTTTGCAAACATGTTTTGATGGTTTTCATCTTTTATGAAAATCAGAAGCATAAAACCGAAACATAAATTAGCATTTTATGAATTCATAAATTCAAACATGGTCGCCTAAATCATGTAGCTGCATCATTAGAAGTTATAGAAAATAGGTGGGTCTCAGTTTAACGAGTAAATAACGCTATTCTAAATCTTCATCTAGCATCTCGTAAGTCATTGATATAATGGATACCCTGTTGATGTTTTGAATTAACTAGCGATATCCTTACGTATTTGTGTTACGTTAGGAAACAAATGTAAACGCTATACTTCGTTTTCAATGAATCAATGTTAAAATGTGAGTGAGATTGTAAGTGCGTGATTGAAAGCATTTATTATAACTGAATTATATATAACTGAAGTGATATATTGAATGTTTAACTTTTCGTGATCATTTGAATTAGGGAGAGAAACAAAACACATTCAAGATGCATTTAGTATGAATGATGGCAGTTGTTATTGCACAAAGCTGTTCGATTCGGATTAGCGCTGAATATGGTAACTGAGAACAGGAAATGGAAATACAAAATGTTACAAAATGAGACACATTTTCTAAATTGGAGACTTTAAATATAAATGCAGAAGAATTATGATAAATCAATACTTCAAAATTCAGCAAACATTGCGATACTGTAAATGAAGAAAACATACTTTAATCTTGATGGCAAACAGTTAAATGTGGTAATTTAAAAAAAATTTAATATTTGGGACTCGTAAAAATTGATAAATGTGGGATAACGAAAAAGTATAACCATTATCTTCATGAGCGAGTTGGTTCAGCGTCCTACTCACTTGTATGTGAATAGGGAACGGAATTTCCTGTTTATAACGGTCAAGTTATAAAGTGGAAATTAAAAAATAAAAATAAAAAATTTGAGTTGGATGACAAAAACTTGTTAACTAAAAACTAAAGTTGGATGACAAATATTTAAAAACTACGAAAAAGGCAGAACAGTTTTTGCAATATTTGTCTTTTATTCGATAAATATTAGTCGATATCCGACTTTAACTTAAAATACATTCCTGCTAAATTGAGTCAAATGTCAGAGAAATCATACAACGAATAAACGGTATCTGGCAATCAACGACATCATACGGTGAGTGTCACTGAATTCTATAGATTTGAGTACCACATTTTTGCGGAATAAATTATAAGAAGATTAAGAGCTTGTTCATGCATGTGCATCCATGTACGACATGATGCGATTTCTTCTGGTCACTGACTATTACGGGTGAATTTACATAAGACGAGAGTCTGTAGATATAGGAATCGATTAATTTTTACTGATTATTTCAAATATATGATGAAGATGAAGCTGAAAATGACATCAGTATATTTATATTATAATTATATATTAGCATTAGACTGTGTAATTTGTAAATATCATAGATAGTTGAGAAATACTAAATATAGATATAAATAATAAATACTAGATCATAAATATTTTTATTTTTTTATAGAAAAAATATTTTTTACATATTAATCCATATTTATTCACATTATTCAAATTGATAGTACACATTAAACCAATAATCTTCGTCAATTTTCGATTATATAGTTTCACCGGAACAACGAAGAAAATAATTTCCTTTTATTTGAAAAAATTCAATATTTCGATAGCTTCTACTATCATCATCAGGATTACAATAAAATGTTCAAAAAATTTCTTTTTTAACATTTATACAAAAGTATAAACATTGAAGTACACCTCATTTATACTTTAAAAAATACAGAAAAGCAAAACATGCATACAACATAAATTGAACATCACGCATTTTAAAACAAACAAAAAATAAAAAGAAAAAACCAAATCATAAAATAAAATAAAAACATAATCATAAAACAATGAATAAAGCATACGAATTGAATAACAAAAATCATATAATTATAGATTAATTAATTTTAATTTAATCAAAACCAAAAAATCCTAGAACAATGAAAAAACATACGAATTGTAAAATTAAAATAATGTAAAATTGGAATAATTAATTATAATTTAATTTAAGGTTGACATCAGATTTATTATTAAGCATTAAATTAGATTCTTTCTGTAATAAAATACGCTTCTTGAATAATGTGAGTTAACAAATTACTTTCAAATGATAAAATTGATGCATTTTCAAAATCAACGGAATGATTCAAACTCACAAAATGCTGAGCAACATCACTAGAATTGGTCCATTTACGTACATTATAATTATGTTGTTTAATACGTTTAACCAAACCTTGACCGGTTTGACCAACATATACCTGTTCGCATTCTTTACATGGTATTTTATAAACAATGGAATCTTTGTTAAAAACATAGAAGAGAATTTTGATTATTTTTTTTGCAATTTAACAAATAAGAAATTTAAAGATAATTATTGTCAAGCAAATTTGTCGTTGCTTGACATATCATTAATCTTTCATTTTTGTAATGAAAATGATAGAATTTAATTTAAATATTAGAAAATTTCAATTTTTACTTTTACAATTTCGAATTTAAATTTTTATTTTCTTAAATTATATGCACACCATTTTAATATCGATATGAATACACAATATAATTGTTTAATATCATTTTTAATTTCATGTATTTCAATAGATTTTTAATAATTTAAATGACATAAAAAGTAAGATTTGAAAAATTTAAATTACCTTATTTATGTTTCGTTATTGCATTGCTTTCTATAGAAATGTAAAACCTTTTATTAGAAATTTGATCTCACTGCATACATTGATTACATAATATACAAAAACTAAGAAAATATCGGTCGAGAAAGCACTTAAACTTTTAGCTTTCCATTTTTCTTAATCTGTCTTTGTTGAAGATTGTTGAAGATAAAATAAAAAATTTCGTAAATATCCATTTCAAACAAATTTCACCATAGTTTTCTTGTTACATATATTTTGATTCGATAAATTACGTTTGCAGCTACCGTTGTACGATTGACAATTTTGACGCTTTAAATTTACAAATTTGAATGTTGTAAAATAATGCAAATATATCAGACGCTCCAAATTGATCATCAGCAACGCTCAAAATATTTTTTATTAGTCGAAATTATATTCAACGCTATTTTAACCGTGGCTTATTCAGAACAGGCAAATTGCTTGAATAATTTCTTAATCTCGTACCAGCAAAACGACCTGTCGATCCAAACAACTTAAACTGTTTAAAATTCTAACTTTTTATATCTCTTTGAATAATTTAGAGATTAATCTCATTCTTATAAAAACGTTTTTAATGCATTATAATTCTGAATAGAATTTTCATTATTCATTTCTAAATTCAGTTCGAATACAATTTTTGAAATATTCGACTTACATTGATTACCATTTAATGCAGTCTCAGCGTGATATTAATAAACTTTATAAGAATTATTTGTTTATTTTATAATTGATTTTTAAATGAATTATTTATTAATAATCTACCTTTAAATATAAAGTTTAATCGAAATATTAATCTTCCATATTGGCATTTATTTTCGTTCAAGTAAGAAGGCTGGGTAAATTTCAGTGTAAAGAAACCTATATAATACTTTGTATTTTTACACCAAACACAAAAGGAATATTTTGCATTTAGATACTTTAGATACGATAAAATCAATCTTGTTTGGGAACACGATGCACTTACATAATATTTTTAATGATTATAAATCCCATTCCAATGATGAGGTATATTTTCTATAAATACGTCAGTATGACTTAGTTTTTATGGTATATGTAGATGATAGTAATAAATATTGTAATTATCTTATTTCTTGATATCTACTTGCATCCTTTAAGCTTAAATCGTAAAATACAAGATAAAATCAATATATATTAGCAAATTCTAAGGATTAAGTTTTATGCTGCAGCCCATTAAATTTGATTACAGAATACCAACAATGTAATAACCATAGACTTAATTCGCATCAGCTGTATACATATGCATATATTAAGGATTTTTAAATTCGCTTATCGATATTTCGTTTAAAATTATAATTTAATACACAAAAACATTTTCGGTACCAATTTAAACAATGGTTGTTCCCGTGATATAATTAATATGATACGACAATACCGATTGCTTATTTTATTAAAGAGAATATTATCAACCCATTTAATGTTGTAATTGCAACCCAATTGCAGCATCTGCAACTGTTTGTTTCATCAATGATTTTTGTCTGCATATATTTATGATTTATTTAAATCGTATAATTTTAAAGGATTAATACAAATAATAGTAGTTTACTAAATTTTAATATAATAATTTTTATTAATAATATTAAATAATAAATTTCTATATTATAAAAATTAAGTGTTCTAAATAAATCATTTAACACATTAGCTAAAGATAGGGAATTTTTCACTCAATTATATGACTTTTTTAATGGTTTTAGTTGCTCTAGAACAGCATAGTCATTCGATAAAAAGTAACGATTAAATGAACCTCGTACAGAAAATATTTGTTCTTCTTTCGAATATTAGAATATTAGAGCAGTGAGAACGGAAGGATAGAAATGCAATGTAGAGTTGCAACTTTTAATATTTTTTTGATTATTCATTTGTGCTTTTAGTATATTTTTACTGAAAGTGTAAGAATCAAGCAAAGATAGAGGATGCTTGTATCTTAATATTTTAATCTATATCGGGCAAATTAAAAAGTGTTGTAAAACAGTCAGTGCGAAAATAAAAAAATCTACTTCAGATTCTGATTTGGAAACAAATCCCAATAAAACATTGGTTATTGCTTATTTGCAACCTTCTTGCTTATAATGCCAAATGCTATCAAATTGCTGATTTTCAGAACTGCGACCAACATTACTGACAAGATTTGTTGAAAACCAGAAGATAGGGATACTGGGTATTTTATAAGAAATTTCCAACAACATTTAAATAATCAGCTGCGATCAAGTAGTTATAGTTATAACCATATTGCGAAATTATTCAATTCTTCCAAATGAGTCATGCCGTGATATATATGTCAAAATATATCCATATTTCTAGAAAAAAATTTATAAGTGTTCAGGCTAATTACAATTTATCCTGACGATGTCCACAATTAGTGGAAGAAATATTGATAACAAAATCTTAAACGTAATTAACGTTTTTTGACTGGGTTTGGCCCTAAAACGATTAACAAATATTTGCACCCAGCATGCCTCATTCAGGCAGCATTCTATATATCCACATCAGACTAAGAACTAGAACCGAATTATTCTTGTATTATTCAAAGTCGCTACGTATGCCCAGTCATCCTATGTGTGACGACAAACTTCACAACGGTATACGCGTTTCGCTCTAACGGAGCTTATCAGTACCGTGACTCCTATAATCATATATAGGCAACGATAAACACGCTAGCACAATGTCTAAAGCTCGAAAAACCGAACTACCCTTAATCTGAATCATCGAAGGGAATTTAACATAAGCTCTGTGCATGGCAGTGACAATTACAGTTCAACAACGCATCAGGCACTAAATAATTTTTAATAGAAATGCTGTTTAACGAGGACACTTAAACGTGTGCAAATATATAAAATAAAAGTTGTTGTTACACCTGCCCTGGGACACTCACTGGTGTACTCATAAATATATACCAATGTTTTCCTCATAAAGAGGCATAAACACTAGGCAGCATTCTATATATCCTCATCAGACTAAGACATAGAACCGAATTATTCTTGCATTATTCAAAGTCGCTACGTATGCCCGGTCATCCTATGTGTGACGACCAACTTCACAACGGTATACACGCTTCGCTCTAACAGAGCTCATCAGTACCGTGACTTCTCTATAATCATCTAGAGGCACCTTAAAACACGATTAAACCGTGTTTAAAGCTCAAAAAACAAAACTACCCTAAATCTAAATCATCGGAGGGAATTTGGCATAAGATCTGTGCATGGCAGTGGCAATTACAGTTTAACCATGCATCAAGCACTAAATTCTTTTTAATAGAAATGATGTTTAACAGGGACACTTAAAAGTGTGCAAATATATAAAATATAATTTGTTGTTACACATGCCCCCGGGACACTCACTGGTGTACTCATTAATATATCACTATGTTTTACTCATGAAGAGGCATAAACACCAGGCATCATTCTATATATCCTTATCAGACAAAGAACTAGAACCGAATTATTCTTGCATTATTCAAAGTCGCTGCGTATGCCCAGTCATCCTATGTGTGACGACCAACTTCACAACGGTATACGCGTTTCGCTATAACAGAGCTCATCTATACCGTGACTTCTATAATCACCTATAGGCACCTTAACACAAGCTAAAACAGTGTTTAAAGCTCGAAAAACAGAACTACCCTTAATCTGAATCATCAGAGGGAATTTAGCATAAGCACTGTGCATGGCAGTGACTATTACAATTTAACCATGCATCAGGACTAAATTCTTTTTAATATAAATGCTGTTTAACAGTGACACCTAAACCTGTGCAAATATATAAAATATAATTTGTTGTTACACCTGTCCCGTGACACTCATGGTGTACTCATAAATATATCACTGTGTTTTCCTCATGAAGAGGCATAAACACCAGGCAGCATTCTATATATCCTCATCGGACTAAGAACTAGAACCGAATTATTCTTGAATTATTCAAAGTGGCTATGTATTGCCAGTCATCCTATGTGAAACGACAAACTTTACAACGGTAAACGCGTTTCGCTGTACTGGAGCTCATCAGTACCGTGATTTCTATAATAATCTATAGACACCTTAACACACGCTTATACTGTGTTTAAAGCTCGAAAAACACACACATATAGGATACATTTTTATAATTTTATATCTGCACAGTTTAACAAATCTAGATATAAAATTATAAAAATGTATCCTCCAAAGGATCCCGTGAGAAAGCTAGCAACGACAGCAAGTGAAATTCCTGACGAATAAAATTAGGATAGTCCGGAAAGCACATGGTTAGTTTAAAGAGGCTATGCCCATGCTACTACGTTAGCAAATTCTCGGAAATGCCTATTTAATATATCACAAGGCAGCCGAAACGACTGATGGTAGTTCACCCTACTGATGAGTGCTGCCGGCTACCATCAGCTCGTCTAGGAGTGATAAGGAAATCTGCCCTACTTGTAATCGAACTCCGGTTTTTGGCAACATCTACAATTATAAAAATGAAGCTTATTAGCTCCCGGAGCACAGTTTAACACATCCAGATATAAAATGATAAAAATGTATCCTCCAGAGGATCCAGTGAGAAAGCAAGAAACGACAGCAAGTGAAATTCCTGCCGAATAAAATTAGGATGGTCCGGGAAGCACATGGTTAGTTAAAAGAGGCTATGCCAATGCTACCACGTTAGCAAATTCTCGGAAATGCCTATTTAATATATCACAAGGCAGCCGAAACGACTGATGGTAGTTCACCCTACTGATGAGTGCTGCCAGCTACCATCAGCTCGTCTAGGAGTGATAAAAAAATCTGCTCTACTTGTAATCGAACTCCGGTTTGTGGCAACCTCTACAATTATGAAACTGAAGCTTATTAGCTCCCGGAGCACAGTTTAACACATCCAGATATAAAATTATATATATATATATATATATATATATATATATATATATATATTTATTTATTTATTTATATATATACAGTTCTGGTTAAATCAAACATTTAATTTATTTATTGGTACTGCGAGGATCCCATGCAGCGGTGCTTTTTCTTTTGTAATATATGATATTGGTCATTTAGTGATCACGCTGATGTCTATTACACTGAAAAGAATTCACTGCATTGAATTTGAAAGCGCAAGCTACGTCATGCAATTAGCATATAGTGAATTCTTTCTGCTTTAATCTATATAAGTATGTTTTTCATGTGTATACACAGTATTGCTGCAACTGATGAGGCTTCTCAAAGACGAAACGGTACGCCGTCTTGCTGCGTAGAAGCATGAAATTCTCTATATAAAAAGAAAAGCAGATAGGTGTAATAGACAGTCCTGGTTGAACCAAACCTTTAATTTATATATTGGTCATGCGAGGATCCCAGGCAGCGGTGCTTTTTATTTTGTAATATATTATATTGGTCATTTAGTGATCCCGCTGATGTCTATTACACTGAAAAAAATTCACTGCATTGCATTGACTTTGAAACCGCAAGCTACGTCGTGCAATTAGCATATAGTGAATTCTTTCTGCTTTAATCTATATATAGTATGTTTTTCATGTGTATACACTGTATTGCTGCAACTGATGAGGCTTCTCAAAGCCGAAACGGTACGCCGGCTTGCAGTGTAGAAGCATGAAATTCTCTATACATAGAGAAAAGCAGATAGGTGTACTAGACAGTCCTGGTTGAATCAAACCTTTAATTTATTTATTGGTCCTGCGAGGATCAAAGGCGGCGGTGCTTTTTCTTGTAATATATGATATTAGTCATTTAGTGATCCTGCTGATGTCTATTAAACTGAAAAGATTTTACTGCATTGCATTGACTTTGAAAGCGCAAGCTACGTCATGTAATTAGCATATAGTGAATTCTTTCTGCTTTAATCTATATATAGTATGTTTTTCATGTGTATACACTGTATTGCTGCAACTGATGAGGCTTCTCAAAGCCGAAACAGTACGCCGTCTTGCTGTGTAGAAGCATGAAATTCTCTAATAAAGAGATAAGCAGATAGGTGTAATAGACAGTCCTGGTTGAACAGAACCTCTAATTTATATATTGGTCCTGCGAGGATCAAAGGCGGCGGGGCTTTTTCTTTTGTAATATATGATATTGGTCATTTAGTGATCACGCTGATGTCTATTACACTGAAAAGAATTCAATATATTGCATTGACTTTGAAAGCGCAAGCTACGTCATGCAATTAGCTTATAGTGAATTCTTTCTGCTTTAATCTATATATAGTATGTTTTTCATGTGTATACACTGTATTGCTGCAACTGATGAGGCTTCTCAAAGCCGACACGGTACGCCGTCTTGCAGTGTAGTAGCATGAAATTCTCTATATATAAAGAAAAGCAGATACATGTAATAGACAGTCCTGGTTGAATCAAACGTTTAATTTATTTATTGGTCCTGCGAGGATCCAAAGCGGCGGTGCTTTTTCTTTTGTAATATGTAATATTGGTTATTTATTGATCCCGCTGATGTCTATTACACTGAAAAGAATTCACTGCATTGCATTGACTTTGAAAGAAAAAGCTACGTCATGCAATTAACATATAGTGAATTCTTTCTGCTTAAATTTATATATAGTATGTTTTACATGTGTATACATTGTATTGCTGCTACTGATGAGGCTACTCAAAGCCGAAACGGTACACCGTCTTGCAGTGTAGAAGCATGAAATTCTCTATACATAGAGAAAAGCAGATTGGTGTACTAGACAGTCCTGGTTGAATCAAACCTTTAATTTATTTATTGGTCCTGCGAGGATCCCAGGCGGCGGTGCTTTTTCTTTTGTAATATTTGATATTGGTCATTTAGTGATCCCGCTAATGTCTATTACACTGAAAAGAATTCACTGCATTGCATTGACTTTGAAAGCGCAAGCTACGTCATGCAATTAGCATATAGTGAATTCTTTCTGCTTTAATCTATATATAGTATGTTTTTCATGTGTATACACTGTATTGCTGCAACTGGTGAGTCTTCTCAAAGCCAAAACGGTACGCCGTCTTGCAGTGTAGAAGCATGAAATACTCTATACATAGAGAAAAGCAGATAGGTGTAATAGACAGTCCTGGGTGAATCAAACCTTTAATTTATTTAT